>JANTFB010168625.1:0-16251 GCA_026546635.1 Porricondyla nigripennis | reverse complement strand
CACGATTTATTCAATCAGCGGAAAAACACAAAATCAATTGCGTCAAAATATCTCCATGCAGCGGTCGGCCGGTGTCCGATCATCATCGGAATTGTACGTGCTTTCTGTGCACACTTCTGAGAGTGGGCATAGACCGTATTTATTGCGAATGGGCTGATGCACAGGTGCACACGGATCGCTAAGTAGTCGGACGATTCATATTTATGTATATTGTTCACGTTCACGGTCTTACTTCCCGTTCCAGTTCGAGCACGACCAGAAGAAGATGCCACGAATGAGTGAGTGAGTGAGATCGCGAGAGAAGAAAATCGACACGGTAACGCCGTTCTATTCAATTATACCGGCAAACCGTGTACCTGCGTGCACCGACGCCTATTCCTACGTTCATTTTTTGTTTCACTTCTCGTGCGCCATCCCGCCACTTCCATAATTCGGCTTTTCTAGTGAATTCTTGCGGCATGCGTGCTCGTTCGCCAACACCATTATAATCGTATTTTCTGAATTTTCAACTAGAAAGCGAAGAGCCGACACACGTTCCCCATAATACTCATATTTATTTTCGAATTCTTATTTCATTTTTTCGTTGATTTTTTCGTCGTCACATCTCCCTTCGCCATCGCCTCACGCTGTTGCATTTATCGTTTCGCCTGCGCTTCGGCGAATGCGAGAAAAATCACATCAGCAATTGCAGTTGTCCGGTGTCGCTGCATCTAGATACTCTAGAGCTCTAGAGCGCGTTTCTGTGCCTTCGACACGTCGGCACGACGAACAGTATGGTGGTGGTGTGGCGAGGGAATCGAGAACGAGAAAAAACAAATTGTTGTAGTCGCAGCAGTGACCGATGGCGAAGAGATGGCTCGTACGTAATTTCGTAACGAACCGACCAAATGAAACGATGGATTGGCGAGCCGAGTAACGACTAACGAGTAACGAGACGAGCGCATCACATACCACTCCGGAGACACTTCGTCCGTGCCCGTTCGCAAAATATCCGTTTCGAGCAAGAATCGTGTCCAAGCGATCAACAGCGAATGCACACAAAGGCAAAACTGAAATGAACAAAAAGTATGATGAATTTCCAGTCATACATTTTAACCGGAAACTTTAATTCTCATTTATAAATATGAAATTTTCTGCACACGTACTTAACGCAACGTTCTTTGTGCAATGGCTCGGTCGTTCGCATGTGTGCTGAATGTGGTGGTCGTTCGCCACTCAGACAGCATTTTCTCTCTCTCTCTGTATCTGTCTCATTCTCCGTGCTGATATGCAGGGTATCATAAAGTATAAATTTTATATTTTCGGAGGTCGGAGCTCGGTGCGCGCAACTCTGACGAGATTCGTTCGCTCGCATGGACATAAAAGAATTTCGTGTGCGGGCACAACGGCACGAATGCGAGTGATTGAATCGAATATTTATGAAATAAAGACGAAAAAAATTCATCGTATTTTATTCAATTGGCTTCTTTCGGGGCGCAATCGACGGAATCAAGTGGGACCGAATTGTGCATAAACAAATTTCTTTTTATGTCTTTCGAATCGTTTAATTTTTTCGTTATTTTTTTTTATTGTTTTTTCTTTTTCGAGTGTGGCGTACGACGTACGTGTGGTTGGTTCCGTCTATCCTACATGGGGGCATATTCGCATTTATGACGAAATAATACATTTTATGATTCGAATGTATGAATGAGAGAATATGCGCGATAATTTGTCGACATTACCTGGTCATCGCATGGAAAAGTGACAATGCGACACGTACGTCGTACGCGCCGCATCATTGTCCGAATGACGATCGGATAATAAAAGTGGAAAAAAGGCGAAACATGAATGTCGTGTATTTGCATTTTATGGTTGCGGGGAAAAGGGGAAGTCGCGAGGACTGGGCATCTGGTGTCAGCGAACATGACGCCCATCTCCATCGACTACATTTCGGTGCGGTGAATCATTTCGATTGCGGTGGAGTGCGTGCTGTGTGCGTGTTTCGTTCTTTTTTTCATTCTTTTTTTCCGTATGAAATGTGAGACGTCGCGCATATTGAGTTTATCATTCATTGGCATTACACATTTGTAAGGAATACGATGGAGCGATTCTTTCATCCAATAAATGTATTGAATTACAGCACAATGCGATGATTTTGTGATGACGCGATCCACTGATGGGCGCTGACATTATTTTGTAAGTGACTGGCAATCGATCCAATCAAGGATGACGACCGACTTCGCCAAATGATGGGTGACACAATCGATGGCACGTCACCGTATGCGTTTCGGCACACTGGCACTTCGGCGTGGCGTTCGTAATGTTATTTTTGTGTGTTCGATCGAGTGAAATGTGTTAGGATTGTTAGGGTTACAGAACACACAATCGTGCGGAAATCGGTTAAAATGACAGTGCATTAGCCACTCGAGCCGCGGCGCGGCGACAACGCTTTCGACATCAATGCAAACAGAACGAATTAATTTGTACAATTTCTCCCAGACACTCACGCATGCATGGACGCGTGTGTGAACACTGAACACTGAACGCGGTCGCGATCAACGCCAGAACAATGCAGCTGTTCAGTGTTCAGTTGTATCGGCGGCGTCGAGTCGAGACCTTCTCGCAGAGTGTTTTTCGTTTGTTCGCGTCTGTGTGCGTGCGCCGAGATTAGTCTTGCGGCAACGATGCCAATCGCACACTTGTGCGATGGAGTGCTCTGATGCAGTAATGCACGGTGTGGGCCTGCGTGCAATGCACGGTATCGATTTTCAACAGATTTCCCATTTCCCGCGATCAACGCCGAACAAACAAAAGCAAAGAAGTTCCCCGTTCGCAACGGCGATAACTCATCGCCATCGCTGCGCACACGCATCTGCTTGACCAACAGCGATAGCGTCGATTACATATTCATTCGCTCGCACATTGTGCATGCACCTATCCATACGATTCATCTCTATCTATCAGTCATTCGGCGGTGGTTTTTGCCCATCGCTTCGTTCGCTTTCGTTCGGCGAACACATGCGTGATGGGTTTTGTTCGTGCATCGCTGCCAACGCCAAGAACAGTTGGCCGAAATTCCCGACAACAATGGCGCTGCCGCACACCGACAGGTCCAAGATGGTGGCGGGCGACGGCGAGTGCCGTAAATGGGCGGCCAACATGCAAGATTGCGTGCAAAATATTACCGAAATTTCCGTGAGCGCGAATCGATCATTTCGTCTTGTGCTTCGGCTTCCTCGCCATTGTAGTCGCCGGTCGGGCCAAAGTGCAATGGCATCCGTGTTACCCATCTGTGCCAGTGCCAGTCTCTCGACTGCCCTGCAAACCCGACGTCGCTTTAATTTTAACGACGAAAATCGCTTCAACTTAATTGAAAACTGTCGTTATTGTTGTTATTGCAATAGAACGATGTAGATGTGGATTCCATTCGGCCATGGTATGCATGAGCCAGTTGCACGATTCATGACAGATGAAGTCAATCCGCCCGAACGTGGCAGAGGAACGCAGCGGCGGGCCGGGGAGGGAGAGAGAGAGAGAGAGCGCGCGCGTGTAGTATGGTTACGATGGCAACGGCCACACAAGCATTTAATCATCTCGATTTCAAAGTTTACTCGAACGGTAGCTCCACGGACAGTCAAGTGCATTTGACATTGTATGTTGTTCGCAATTGCAACTTTGTTGCAAAAACTACGCAACATTGAGACAACAGTGTGTAAATGAAGCGCTGCAAACTCTTGCAACCAATCAATTTTTTGTTGCTGCTGCTCTGTCTGCATATGGAAAGACCGATGCGATGGCGCATCGGATATGGAATTTCTAATTAGAATACCAAAAAATGAACTTAAACTTTGGGAAGCGCATTGTCATGTCCCCTTCACTGGGACGGACGCCGTGGACTGCACCACGTTCTGGGCAGTGTGTGGTGTGGCGTGTGACGTTTGTGTGTGCACCTCTGCACTGTGCAAGGAGTGGTGTGTGGGCAACGAGAAGGTTCTAACCTTTTCCATCTGATGCTTCCCTCGAGCATACACATTCCAAAGGATCTATCGATCGCACGAGTGATTCGATCGGTGAACGAACATCCGCAGCTGACGCGACCGAGGCACTCGCGAGCGGTGGCAGTAGCCCTTGTGCGAACGACATTCGACCCTCCAACGGCCAATTAGAATGCGAAAAACAGTGGACATTATGAGTGCGATCAGCTGTCTTTGTCTGAACAAAAGAACAAAATGGCGGCACTGCCGATGATGCTCGTTTCGAATAGTTCGGAGTCGCGAATGCTGTTTTCGACAAAGGCTGCTCGGGTCCCACATGACTTGGAAGCGCACTAGCACACAATACAACACAGTTTGAAGTGCATCGATGCATAGGACAGTTCGCGCTATAGTGGTTCGACGGACGCGACAAGCAGGCTGTGGTCTTCCGCCGCGAGTCATTCGGAAGAAGTGCGAACCTAGCGAAAATTCTCTCTGTTCTCTCCCGACTCGTTGAGGCCTTGGAAATGCGTAAGAAAGCGTCCCTGAGACGCTCTCGAGGGCCAAGATTCCATTTCCAATTTTACACCCACAAGTACTCGTCGAATGTTCTACGGTTACCCGGCTTACAGTGCAACGCACATCCCTTTTGTCCAACCTCCGCTCTCCATGCTCCGCTTGAAAAAGAGTGATTTGTTATTTTTCACTTCCTCTCGCGCCCCTCCATCATGCATTCGCCTGCATTGTCTTCTCAATTTCGGGATTTCTCATTTTTCGCGAATGTTTCACGTTCTCGTCGATTTTCATTTTTCTTTTCGTTGCCATCACCGCATCCATCCACTGCCTAATGAATGAAAAACGGAAAAATGAAATTATTTGCCCAAATGAACGGGAAAAAATGGAATCCGAAATGGTGGATACGAGCGATGACTGTGCACAGTGGTATATCATGGACGCCGCGAGATTACGTAATAGTAGTGCATCGGACGGCAATGCACAACGAAGCGAATGAATACAATATTTACACGAGATGTGCACAAGCACATTCAGAGGCAAACGATTCAACCGATGCCAACAAACAAACAGAAAAACGAGCGAAGGAAAAGCGAGCATTCGGCACAGAGTGCAGCCGTATTCGTGCGGCTTCCCGGTTCGGCAGCGAGAATTCTGTGCATATTCGGACCAAAGTGGTGAATGCAGCCCGGCTCGACCGCCGCTATGGTTTCGAAGTGCCACGAATGAATGCCACCGCATCGGGAATAATGCGAAATGGGAAAAACGAAATGGACACCGAAAAAGAAAATTCCCAGATATCTGGATGGATTGCGAGGAGCCGGTCCTTTCGCTGTTCGAAGCATTGCATGGATGTGCATTTGGCTGACGATGGCACGCCACCGGAAAACAAATCAACATTACGCGTCCGCTGGCTGCATCGCGATCGAATAGGAAAAAAGGAGGAGGAACGATTCTCGCTCGGACAGTACGGCGAGTACGTTTCAGCCATTCCGTGCAACGGTTCCGCGCAGCTTTTGGGGGCATCGCGGAATTTTACGTGAACGATGGATGGCATCAAAAATGAATGGAACATTCTTCATTCAACGAAAGTGGGATATAATGAGGAAAACCAAGAAGAAGGAGGAGAAAGTGTTCATTTTTTTTTCGTGATAACTCCAACGATCGAATTGAATTGCTTGCATTCAATCGAACGCAGTGCGAGCACCAAAATGCGGGCAGATTCAATTAGAAACGGCACAGAAATGGAACGAAGAATGCTCGACTAATTAGTGCGGAATCGGACGATTAACCAGCCATCAGTCGTTGAATATATTTTTTGTTCTGTTCGCAGTTTACCATTGCCTGGCGGCGTGCCGTTCGGCATCGCAGTTGATTGCAATAATTCATTCGTCGAGTGTCGTCGTTCGGTCTCATTTTTGTCGTTCGAGATGAACGGGATGCCGTTTGTCAACGCGCGCAACTCGAAACGAAACACAAAAAGAATGAAAAAAAGAAAACATATTTCCGCCAATTTGACGGATCGATGCAAAAGATATTCGCGTTCGCCGTTGCTTGCTGTCCCCGTCGTTCGACTTCCTTCATTCCATGCCCGCGCTGCGACCGCGATCATTCCATCGTTCTCGTTCGTGACTGACGTGCCGCTGTGCCGAGTCGCTTTCAAACAATCGATGAGCCTGAAACGTGCGCAACATATTTACCGAAAATTTCACACTTCCTTTAGCACTCGCAGGCAAAATAAAATAATAACAATAAGAATACGAGTGGTGGCGCAAAAATATTGTTTGCATAAATCGAGAGGCAAAGCATGTGAAGTGGTGCGGACCTATCGAGTGATGCACGTAAGAAAAAAGTGAGATGAATCTCTGCGATCATGCGCAATGCACGGCACAGCGACGGCGAAAGCATATTTTCCAAGGAGCGAATGACGGCAAATGAAGGTTGAAGCTGTCACATTCGATGAATGGAATGGGATAGGGGAATACATGCGACGACGGCAAAAAACGAAGAGGAAAATAAAACATGTTAATGCGGTGCGCCATGTCAGACCAAAACCCGCCGAAGAGCTCACCGACGACGGCGAGAAAACGGAGTGCGAACACAGAGAAAACGAAAAGAACCGAACAAAACGAGAAGCGAGCATTGAGTGCGAGCAATAGCAGTATCTTTCAGCCAGCGATTGTGTACGGAACGGCTGTACGCCAGGCTATGGACAATTTCGATTGTCATTATGGCGATAATCACAATAAATAACCGCTTACATCTACCTGTCCTGCGGACGCGGGACTTGAGAAATAACGCGCCAAGGCGCGCGTATGTGACACTCAAGATTAACAGCACATGTCAGCCGGGCAAGCATTGCACGCCCGTCGCTCGCCCATCTTCTTTTCTCGCCGTCGTGTTGTTGTTCTGGCTGTCGTCCGCGACGTTCGTCAAATGGGAGGCCCATTGTTCAGTCGGCATGGGAATCCGACACAGCGTTTATATGAACGATGAACGATGAACGTTGACTGATGACATCAAACAAATTCCATTCATCTCATTTGAACGCATCGGATGGTGAGTTCGGTTTCGATGCGATCGCGATGGCATGTGTGCCACTCTGTCCGGCATTTGTGCTGGTTCGGTCTGCGCACTCGGATGATGTGAAGTGACCGAAACACATACGCGAATCCGAATTTACTTGACTGAAATCGCATGCTCGGCGGCCACGCATCCACCGTCAGCCAGCCATCTCTAGCCATCAGCGTGCGAATGTCACCCGAACAATGCCAAATGAAAACGCAATATGTACCCGCACTAGCTCACCTCAGTTCACAGCTCCGAGCAAACAATCGGGCACGCACGTCGGCTCCGACGACATTCGCAAATACGCCGAACTAAATGTCCTCATATGTGCATTACGTGTCATCATTTTTCGACTGAATATTCTCTTTGTCACCGAACTGTTTGACTGTTTTCTGTCGCGTCATTCATATTCCGTGTATTTACTGTGCCCATTGAACACGGTATGGTGTGCCTGGTCGCCAGCGCACCGAGATGAAGAGACGAAATCAACGCCGCGCACCGAATCGTCGGCGCGTGCATGCTTTTAGGTGTTCGCAAAGAAGCGTTCCGGTCGCGGTTGTCTGCTGTTTCGCGCACGGAACAAGTGGGGCACAAAGGTTAGCGGAAGCGAAATATATTCGCACCGAATTCCGGCTGCGTTTGGCGTATGAAAGGTGACGACGACGACGACGACGACGACGGAATATTTCGAAATAGAATCAGCAAGTTGAAGAGCGGCTTACGATGGAATGCAAATTCCGATTCTCGTCTACGCTCTCCGGCAACGAGTTTCGGCATAATGCTGTGCCGGCATTCGTTTTCACAAAGAATACATATTTTCCGGACGCTCGCTCTCGTTCTCGCTCCCGCCGGGCCTCTCCACTTTGCGCCAAATGCTGACGATGTATGGGGCCGAACGCGAAAAATGACGATCTTGTGCGATGCAGCCCCGCTCTATGCAAACGAGCACACAATCGAGCATAACGAAATGGTCTTGGAAAAGTAAATAAATTGCATAAACTCGATGGAGTCGAGCAGCGATACAATCCAAACAAGACACACTTCGAGGCGCGCACCATTCAAACGCACTCGAGTTCGCCGAGCATCTCTCGTGCCGCAGGAATGTCTCGCATGCGAATCTCGCCATTCTTCGTGCGATGGGCGCCGTTCGCCCGTTTCAGTTTTTTTCTTCTTTCTTTTTACCAGAGGAAACTCTGGCAAACATGTGAACGGAACCTAAGTGCGTCATACAAAACACCTACGCGCAACATAACAATCGCAGGTCGTTTCAGCTGGTGCTTTGTTTTCGTAATCCAGTTTGCCGCGAATCGAAAAATGATGCGAAAGTGAAAACATACCGTTTGACGAGCTCCAATTGCCAGCCTGAAGGGCAGTGGGCGGGAGGGAAGGGTCTGTTTGCCCACCAAATTAATTGCTCCTCTTTCTGAATACTCCAATTTATTCGCTGAATGCATATGCCTCTTATCAATTCCGTTTCTTTCATTATTTTCGCCCTTTCATTCGCCATTGCAGATGATTGATCCATCCACGAGGTGCGCATGAATCCAGGATCGTTTCGAGCACGTTTGCCGGTAAGTTCACTTTGCATATTTCCTATCGCGCGAAGAATCGTCAAATCGTGAGCAGAAGAGTGCATCATGATTCATGGTCTCCTTTCCATCACATTGTGGCACGCAATCATTCCAAAATTCCCTACACGAGGACACAAGGATGAGCAGAGCACACAATGCCCGATAAGAACGAGAGTGTGTGTGGGCGCGCGCTCGCGACCTGGCAGTCGTTGACAAATCGCACATATTGTTGAATAGCCCGAATGCGAGTGGATAACGTTTTGTTGCGCACAAGCCCGTCCAGTTCATTAAATCTAAAAAAAAAAAAAAAAAAAAAAATACGCACGACTCGCACATACGATACGATGCGATACTAAAATAAGCATTTATCCACCAAGTGCTAATGATGATTGAGTACTGCGCACTTTCGCAGACAAAACATTGCAAAAATGGGTTGCCGCCGCGCCAACCACCGAATCAGTTCATTTCTTTTTCCGTTTTTTTCCGTTTTTTCCGTTTTTTTCCGTTCGTGAACGCACGTTTTTGTGAATCCAATGGAAATTGTTGCGCCATTGTTTCCATTCATTTTACAGCGCATAAATAACGTTGAAATAACGTTTTGATTCGGACAACAACAGCAACGGGCGACGAGACCGAGAAGAAGAAAAACACAACATTTTTATTGACGAATATAAATACACCCGTTCCGGAGTAGATGAGGAGGCAGGAGGGGGGGGCTGAAGGGTCCGAATTGGGCAGAGACAGGCGGTGCTGTGGAGCACAAATGCACAAGGCAACGGAACGCAGATATCGCACGAATGGAACTCTTTCATTCGCCACACGTCGACCGACAACCATTTGCGTCAATTCACACAACGCACCACACACACACACCCGACCGCGCTTTAAATCGCATCCATTTAGGATTGCTGCTCTTTCCACTCCGTCAAACGAAAATATAATAATAATAACGCTAATAATATATACGATATTATTTATGGCATGTTTTCGCTCATAAAATGTGTGCGTGAATTATATGGGCGACACGCACCGGACTCGAGCTCGGTGCGTCGACAGACCGACGAAGTAGTCACAATGCAGACAAATATTCTTACATCATTGACGAATGGCACTTGGGCACACACACACACACACACACCAGCCGTATTGTCATCAAACAATATCGGAATCGTATGAATGGCACCGTTGACAACGTCGGCTTGGCGGGCGTCAACTTTCTCACATCGGGCCCACGAGTGTGTGGCCGCCACTCTCGTGTTACAGGCCAAATGAATTATTGTGTCACATGTTGTGTTTCACACACACAAGCACACTCGGAATTTGGATGCCAATGGATCGGCGATAAATAATATTTTCATTGCGAACGTCAACATTTTTATAAATAAAGCAATATCATTCGGCACTTCTCGCATATCGCCCATCTCGTTAGTGGATGTGTGTGCGCGCGCCGTGCAACACAAATAAACCGAATGAATGCGATCGTGAGGAGACACGAACCGAAACAAAATACAAAAAAAAAAAAAAATTGAATTCGAATTCGAATTCGATATTTAATGTTTCTTTTTCGCACTCATCTCGACAATAAAAACGCGCAAAAATATATTTATATTCATCCAATCGGCCGATTCGGGTGTCGCTACAAATGGCCACGTTCGATATACATATATGCGAATCATCGTGTGTGTCCAATGTCCGTCCGGACGAGCACACGCAGCCGAAATTGTCCGAACAAAGAAAACAGAAATGGGATGCCGTGTTTTGTGTCGCTTTTTCGGCGTGGCCCGCATTTTTAATCGGTGACATATGAGAAGATTTAAAACAATAAAAACACCCAAAAATAATATAAATATTGTTCGGTTCGATTCGATGCGGTGTGAGCGCGTTCGGAGATGAATTCAGAGAGAATTTATGGACGATTTTCGATTTAAATTGTCATTTATGAGCCGTTGCTGGACGATGGCAATGATGCTGCATCGTGGAGGCTGATGATGCCGATGATGCGTCTGAGCTTTGAGGCAAAGTGTGCGAACGGCGGACGCGTGTGGAGTTTCATTTCACGTGAACTAACTGTCATATATATATTAGACTGGTCGCACTGGTCTGGCCGATATCTTCGGTGAGGAAGGTGCCAGTTCAGGAAGTGAAATTCCTGCGGAAGTTTCACATCGTTCGGACATCACGTTTTGTGGAAGCATTCAGTGATGTACGATCGCCGTGAAAATCAAATAAATTCTAAACGAACGACCAGTCTAATGTATATCTGCTCATAGAAAGGTTCGCTCCCTGCGTCCCCCTCCCTGCCTCTCTCTCTCTCTCTTTCTCTCTCTCTCTCTGCAGCCATCTCGCGACCATAAAATAAATAATAACAAAAAATTTCAAAAAAGTGCTGCGATACGTGTCGTGAGGTGTCGATACCGCAATGACAACACACACACACACACACGCGCTCGCGCTCGCACATCACACATGGGCTCGAGCTCAATGATACAATTGAAATAAAAATTTCGTTTTAATTCTTTCGTGTTTTTTTCGTTGTTGGTGTGTCGGTCGGTCGGTCGTTCGCAGCTCGCGGCTCACGGCTCGCAGCCCGCACTGTATGATGCGCAAGAATGAATTGAATGGTTCCATGTGTGTAACAGTTCTTTTCAGCGACGAGGAGGGGGGAGGGGGGAGCACTGTGCGTGCATTGAAGCGAATTTTGGTCATCGATTTATCTTTTGTCAAAAATAATTTGGCCAATTCATTTCGAACGGAATATTTCGGGCGCAATGGATGCGACCAACGAGGTATTTTTGCTTTTTGTTCCTTCTTCTTCCTCCTCCTCAATTCCTCTTCGTCTGTTCTGTTCGGTTTGCAATGGAATTCCGTGTGCACGCTCGTTCGTCTCGAACGCGTTCGAATTGTACGCGCAATTCCACCTAAATATCGCTTAATTCCTTTTCACCATTTCACATTCGTGAAAACCCGAATGTTGTGTGCGCTGGGCGCGCATTTATCAATTCGGGCACGCGTAAATGTGATCGCATGAATGAGGAAAATATGGAACAGCTAATGAACGAGTCCAATCAATAATTTCCATCGCTGGCAAGCGCTGTCATTGTCGTGTCGAACAGTGAATTGGAAGGCTTTACGGCGATGATAATGATGGCAGACACACACGATCTGAGCGCGAACAATCAAATCAAATTCATCGACCGGAGGATAAATGGGTGTTTGGGTGGACGCTTGCAGACAATTCAAGAATGGGCGCACCACTCCGCTGGCACCTCGTCTGCCCTCGGATCGCGGCCGTGGAGCTGTCGGAAGGCGACTGCGAACAATCGCGTCGAAACGATCGCCTCAAGTGAAATATACCGAAAGTGCGAAACAATAGTTCTTGTTAAATCGCATCGAAGAACACAAACGCCGGCGTTTATTCATGTCATTCGCATCATCGACCCGACACACAAATAAACATCAAATTGAATGTGCTTGTGCGTCTGCGCGCATGTGTGAGTCGAACGGTGAATGGTTTTTTGACGTCTCACATTCGCCATTGTTCTGGGTGCGATCGGTGAAGGCTAACGGATCGGCGCGCTTCTTGAACGACCCGACAAGTCCGAAGCATCGACGAAGCAAAATCCAGAAATCAATTGAACGGCAATCGGCCAGAATTGTTCGCGCCAAATGACGTCGTGCGATGAATTTATCATTCCGTTAATTGATCGGATGCAATCAGCGCCTCGCTCTCTGATGTGATGGTCTGACCGGTGCAGCATTTCCTCTCCAGCGACGGCGACGTTCGATCGAATGCATGGGCCGTGCGACTGAAGACCAAATGAAAGGTCAATAAGCCCAATGACGGATCGGTCGAGATGGGCCTCGCCACACGTGTCCACTCTGCGATTGCTTGCGATTGCGTATCATCGTTGATTGTGCCATCGACACCGTCGTCAATTGAGTGCACTTTCCACGAAGCTATTTATCGCACGCAATACTGATTCAGATGTCAGGTGTCGCACGAGGCCAACCATCAGCGGCTGTCTCGCGATCGCCGTACATTCGGTCGACGTAATTCCGTCCGATTCGCTGTTTGTTCGCAATGTTGAGCTCGTCCCATGGGAGAGGAGAGGGGGCCGACAGATATTCGAAAATGACACGTGATGGAGTCGCAGCGCAAACGAGAGCCGACGACGGCCAAGTGAATGGCGAAGGTAATTTTATTGGACTCGTTACTCGTGTGTCATTGATCACTTCACATTATTATGCCATCATCAACGCGTCGCGCCGTCGCTCGCGCGTTCACCGGAAATGGATACATCCATCGACGCAACACATTTATAAATACATTTGTTTCGGCGACCGAACAATATGCACTCAACGATGTACTATTGAACGGGCCATTTGATACGCACGCACTCGCCCATCGGACGCACTGAGCATTTGGTGGTTGGTGCGCACGACCCGAATGCAATCGAACAATTGCGTGGACCGTCGCTGGAACGCGAACGCGACAATCACTCGCGTGTCTGGAATTCGTTTCTAATTTCGACATTGATCAGCGCCGCACCAGCAGGTACCACTGGCACCGCTGACTGTGTTCGCGGCTCGCGAGCGCTGAGTGTGCTTGTGTGCGAATGTGTAATTGCAGCATCGGATTAGTTGGTTCGCAATCAAAAACAATGTGCGCAAAAACATTCCGCAAACATGCATCCAGCGTTCGCCTAATCACTGCGCTAGCTGTGCAGGCAACGGAACGACAGCGCCGCGACAGCGGGATGGAGTGAGCTGGAGGGCTGGCTGGATGTGCCATTTGAATGTGGCAGAGTGTGTGGAGGCACTCATGTGCAATGGGAAATGCACGTATGTGTCGTCGCCGTCGCCGTCGCCGTCTAATCAATCGGTTCGGGTGTTCGATGTGGCAAATGATGATGATGATGAGGATGAGGATGACGATGCGATATGGTGATCGAAATGCGAACAGAACAAATGCGAATCTGAATAAACTATGCTGGCGGCGCTTAATCGCATACACGAGCATCGCCGCACCGCAACCGTCGTGCACTCTCCACACAAAGTCTCGTCATATTGCGAGCTCTTGCATCTTGTCATTGCGCGGACGCTGCAACCGCTGTGAAGTCTCCAGTTGGAGAGTTGTTCGGTGCTGTAGCAGGCAGCGATGGCGGCACACCGTCGGAGAGATGCCACGCAATGACATTTCTCACCGGACCGGCCTGGCCCATCCATTTTCCGGAGCACCATCATGACGGTGCACGTCATTGAGAGTTTTCTATTTGATTTTTATTCAATTTCCTTCTCGTATATTGCGCTCCTTGCTGTTCGATGACGACGACGGCGACCGCATGCGCCGATCTCTTGAGCGCCTTGCCTGTGCCAGCGATCGAGTGGATGACTTTTGCTATTTCGCCACCGAATGATTTCTATTTATTTTCTCTTTCATTTTGGGCTACATGAGTCTCGGCGTGTCTAATGTAAACGATGACCGCATACATTTCGTTCTTTCTCTCGCTGTTGCTCTAGCCGTACCTTGGCATCTCCATTCCTCCCGTTCCGTTTGTTTACACACTCGCCGATATTGCACGGACAGCGGACAGCGAACACGCACTCGACAGTCTCGACACTCAATATTTGAAATTATTATGCGCAATATCCACACACTGACTGCTTCGGCACACAAAAATCGCATCCAACGAAATGATCGATGCGTCCGATTTTTCTCTCGCTATCGCATCATCCATCTCTGGCATCATTCTGACATATTTCACATGTTTTAGAATTTAATGGCCATCGAAAATGTTCGGACGCCCGCTCCGGCCTGCCGCCTGCCTACGTACTGTCGTACTGTGTGCGCGCCAATGTGACTGTAGATAGGTAGCGTTCCCTGAACCGTACAACATTCATATTCGTGCTTATCGTCATTGCTGCACCGTGGTCCGTGGTGGTGTGCACGGTCGCGTACACACGAATTCGTATGCACGAAATAATTGTGGACGCGGATTGCCATTGAATGAGATGCGTAAAGTAGATAATAATTATTCAATGATGTGTGCGCGCGCGCGCCTCGAATAAGTGCACTGCTTTGCGTCGCCTATCTCCCCCGCCAACTCACAGAGAACAGTCGGCATTTGGTCTATTCAGACGGAACGCCGAGTATTTGCACATGAGTTTTTTTCATCTTCCTTTTTCGGTCCGCGCCAAAAAGGATGGATGACTGCACGGCCATGTTGTTGTTGTATCCTAAATTTTCGCTATTTCCATTTGGAAGTTCGACGCATGTTCTGCCGATCCTCCCCCGCGCCCGCTTTCTCTCTCTCTCTATCTCCGGTGTACGCCAGTCAGATTCGTCATGGTATCAACATCCAGTGTGCTGGTTGGTATGAATACATGCCACGTCGTCCACTTCAATCGCAGCTGAAATATGTTGGTTTGTTTCGGCTGTTTGTGGATCGCATGACGGACCCAATGTGTTGATCAATGGGTAATGAAGATTTTGCTGATTGCTTTCCGTGCATGTCGTTCGTGCATTTATTTGAGTAATATTATACCCGGCCCGTGCGAGTTGTGCGAGATGCACGAGATGTACCACCCATATGCAATGGTGCTTTGCGATGATCCCAGCGACGAATAAATGAAGACATTTCACTAGTTTGTTGGCCCCAAACCGATAGACGGACGCACATGCACACGCCACAGAGCGTGATGGCATGAATGGTACCGGAACAGAGCACTATTAATATTACCATTGGTGGCGGCGGCGGCGGCGGCGGCGACGGGGGAATGCAGAGTCCATTTGGAATGAGAAAACTGCTGATGAATTATTATTATTATTTATTGTTGTTTGGAGTCTCCGTCTCCGGTCTCTCCGTTGCCAAGGATGCTTTTTGGAGTTTTCGATAAACACACAGACGAAACACAATTCTCAATTCATTTGCCACTTCAATTTCGGCCCCATCATTCCCATTGTGCTCACATCGTGCATCTGGACATTTATGACGCAGAGCACGACTGCATTTCGGTCGTTTGGCGTTCAAGTGTGGCGCATCCCGATGGAAACCACTGGCTCGCGCATGTGTGTTTGCGCATGAGGTGCATGAGACGCACTCATTTGTACTCGTCGCCGACAAGATTCGGATCTATTTTATTGTTTTCCGATTCGACGATGATTTTCGATCGTTTGGCCAATGGATGGCGTGTGATGGATCAAATGAAATGAAGAATAGCCAATGCGGCGTGCATCGTCATCCATCCATCACATGGGCCACTTCGATGTTGTTCGACAAATCATCGGCGACGCGATGCGATGGCGGTCAACTTCAAAATAAATTGTCATCTCAGTGCCGGTGCACACGGTTCCGAATTATTTTGCGCGAGCATCGACGATGACAGCCGTGGCGTTCCCTTTTCTGCTTCGAAAATGAAAAGTGAACGAAACATTCAAATGGCCGGAGGATCGGACACGACGGAATAAACGTGAGCATTTATTTTCACGTGGTCGCTGCATTGCGTGCAGTGGGCTTGTGGGCAGATGGCAGTGGAATCGTGAATATTATTTCCTCCGCTCGAAGCTCATCCGTTTAATGTACCTACAACACGGCTTCTGTTTGCCATTGCGTGTGCGTTCGGTTCGCCCGTGTTAACTTTGTTCG
>JANTFB010167515.1:0-16301 GCA_026546635.1 Porricondyla nigripennis | reverse complement strand
CCAATCAAAATGTAAAAGAGAACCAAGCAACATCGGCCAGGAAAATGGCAAAAGGCCCAAGCAAATTCGGAAAATAGCCCAAGCAGAATGTGAAAAAGAACCAAGCAAAGTTGCTCGAAAAAAATGGGAAAAATGCCCAAGCAAATCGGAAAAAGGCTGTGTCCGTCATGCTTGGGCAAATCCTCCGAAATGCTTGGGCATTTTTTCCATTTGCTTGGCTCACGTTTTGATTGGGTCTTTTTGTTGATTTGCTTGGGCATTTTCCCTTTTTTGCTTGGGCATTTCTTGCTTGGCTAAAACATCCCAATAAACATCCCGAAAACCTGGGCAGCCGCTCACGACTTAGTTTTATTGGAGAGCGGAATTGAATTCAGCGTCCAA
Organism: Porricondyla nigripennis; assembly: GCA_026546635.1. NCBI lineage: Eukaryota > Metazoa > Arthropoda > Insecta > Diptera > Cecidomyiidae > Porricondyla > Porricondyla nigripennis. The sequence continues at coordinate 15,920 of JANTFB010167515.1, read as the reverse complement.
TTTTACATAAAAATAAGTTGCTGAATATTAAAAATTCAGGCTGAAAGAGCCACCAAAATCCACCCGAAAATCACGTTTTCGACTGTGGACAATTCAGTATTCGCATTTTTCGTGCTCTGTTCGTTTTTTGCATCCACAATTGACACGTGGCCGTTGGTTATATTTTTTGCAAAAGTTGCAGCGAATAGATGACCACGCGGCAGAGCTCGATACGTGAACGCTACTGAGGACGTGTCAATGTCAGATTCAGATGTTCAAAATTACAATACAGACAAAGCGTAATAGCGAGTCTGAGCCCAAGCAGACAACTGGCTGACCAAGATGGGCGAAAGTAAAAGAGAAGAAGCACCAAGGGAGCATCCGATAAATTATGTTGTAAGCTACCTGACAGCTGTCATCCTGTTGGTGGACCCCAACCAAACAGTGGGTCAAACAGCACCCAAGTGTGTATGGCGCCCCCATCGTGGGTCAAACAGCACCCAAGATTCCACCATAGCGGATTGAGAGGAGCGCTGAATACGCGCCCGTCAATGACCTAGTCAAAACAAGTTCGGCGCACACATTCTTGATGACATCATATCACAGATTCGATGAGAATGCATTCGACTTCTTTGTGGGGACATTTGCGTGTGTTTGACGGTGGCGAGTTCTCTCTCATATGGGAGAAAAAACTTGCTCAACGCTTTCACACGACACACGCACACTCCATTTGCAGCATTCAGTTGTTTTTCGAAGGGATGCTGGGACACTGAATACACACGATGCACGTGTCTTCTGTTGACGCGGATCCTGCGGAACGGAAAACAGTCCATTGAGCTGATTCTCTCTCTCTTTTTTTCCAGCTGCGTACGGTGAGAGTGGCAGGGGTCATGGCTGCTACAAATTGTGACTGTAACGAGCAGCAAAAGTAAATGTCACTGGAATGTATTCCGTGACATAATCAACTAATTCCATTTTTCGTTTTTCTACGATGCCGCTGCCTGCGCACGGCACGAGTGCTTTCGTGTTGTTGGAGAATTCTGACGTGGAAACGGCGATGCTGGAAGTGAAATCAATGAAAACGAGATTTCGATGCGGAAATTAGCCTCCAGTCTTGCCCGCATTGCCGTCGATGCCACCTGCAGTTCGCACCGCCAACACAACACTGAACAGTGAACACTGCACACGCACGGAAGTCACCTTCTGATTGCAGTTGCTGGCATGGCGTACGTTCCATTGCCGTGTCATTCACATCAATGCAACCGCTCACGAACGACACCGACAGCAACGAACACACAAAACGAATGTCTTGCAGAACGGACTCGGGAGAAAAGTCGCATTCGCACGCAAACTGCAAACGGAATGTCGGAGAATTGCGTGCGAAAGTTCTCTTCTCACCTCCACGAGCGGCGAAGCGCCACGATTGTGGCAATGTGAATTCCAATGAAAAATAGCGGCGCAAATTGTCGGCAAACAATTTTCGCCCGAAGCGAAAATTATCAAGTCTCACACAGAAAACTCATTATTAATTTAATTTGAAATTCGGAACCGAAAAATCGAAAGCAAAAGTGGAACTTTTGATTCGCCACGAATGCGGACTGCAAAAAAGCAAAGAGCGTGCAAACTGAAGCACTCGTGACGCTGTTACCGAGTGACGGTAACGTTGTTCACGTCCGATTATGTTGCGCTTGCAATTGGAAATAGGTACGCCTCAGACGCTCACACCTACGTACGCACGCACGCACGCACGCACACCATGTTTGCCGGAGCATTTTCAATTTTCGATTACATTCGTCGCCTTCGCCTTCACCTTCGCCTTCGTCGTTGTCGTCGTCGTTTTCGACGTCGACGCCCAATCTCCTGAAATAAGCAGGACTTGCCTAAGCCGAGATCGTGCGTATGCGTGCAATCCAACATAATGATTATTATGTTCGCCATTAAGCGATGGCCGATGTAGCGAATACGTGAGAAGCATGAACGCGATCGCGATTTACCGAAATTTCACAAAAGACGCGAGCGAGTAAGCCACCTCTTCGACAAAAGCGGCAGCTAAACGAACTGAGTGGCGCTTCAAATAAATGCCACGCATACATCAACGGCCCACCATTTTATTCCATATGACTGACGATGAGCAACACACAGCAGCACCAACGGAAAGCGTGAGCCAGGGTACAACGCTCGAACAGGAACAGCCAGCACCAACCGCACGCGGTGTGGAATGGCACAGATTAAAATGAGGCGTCGCCATGCGGCATACTAAACATCACATAAACTTCGCGTTCATAAAATAACATTCATAAAAATAGGTTAATAAATATTGAGTAAACACAGCCTCTGCCCCCCTCTCGTACAACACACAGCAGCCATTCTCGCTTTGTCGGTATCCCACCTTTTCGGGCGCTCGTTTCGCCTTCACACAATTCGCTCCATCCGTCATTTCTCGCAGGCCGAGAGGCCGGTAGGTGCTTCTGCATGGCACATCTGGCGGTTGTCACAGGCGAAAGCCCACCTCTGTGCATTGGGAAATCGGTGACATACGAATCGACGAATTTAATTTTAAATTCGCGAAAAATATTATTATTTATTTATTTACATTGTTCAATTTTGGAGGCTTCACTCTGGCACCATTCTTAAGTGTTTATGTGTGTGCGCATCTAATGTTCCTCTTTCAATTGTACGGCGGCTCGCAACCTGCTGGAGAGTTCGTACCCCGAATGTATCGAATTCCTCCACGCCGACGATTCGCAACATCTCGCTCCAACCAAATTCCCTTCCCCGCTCTCTGCACGCTGTCCCTGCTGCCTTTTCCGAAACATCGAAACCTCGTTTTCTGCTGTTCTCTCGTATCGCGTCATTGAGCGCCATTTAATCAATTATTTCATCTCTCCGATGATGCACCACAATCGCATTTATTTGCCGCTAATAGAATGCTCATTCGGTTGCATAGAAAACACATTGAATATATGGCATGTGTGGTGTGATGCGTGACACAAAGAGCAACAGTGCGACCGTGTTTCCCTTTAAATTGATTTAATAAAACATTTTTCGTGTCATTGTGTCGTCACCGCCACGACGTATTATGGCTCCTCAATCCCTCCTCGGAACGTATCGCTGTCTCGCATAAGTATATGCATACTTCGCATACTGAGCCGTACCGATAGGATGGGATAGGTTAAGATAGGTACATTGTTATCATCGTTGCGGCTGATGGGGATGCTGCTGCTGCTGCTGCTGCTGCTGCTGCTGGTGAAGGAGGAGGGACACGTGATAGGCAACGTCTAGCTCTAGCGTGATGATATGTTGTTAGTAACACACACAACACACCGCACGTATGACGGCCTGGTGCGTCTTTTGGCCGCACCGACCGAACCGAACGAACTTTTGGTGTCTCGTATTGTTTATTATGGTTTTGCTATGTGGTGCATACGCAAACCGTACGACGGTATTCATCAAGTATATTCTGTATTCATCGAGCGAAAAAATTTCATTTATATTAATTAATAATTTGAAAATATGCACTGGGTTTATGGCAAACGATTAAAAGGTTCTTTCACATCCCACACGGTTCCTGCACCGTTCCCATGCCACGGCACACAACACCACACCACACACGTGTGCCCGGGATTCGATGTGCCGATGACGTGTTCCGTGATGATGCGTTATCGTTTTTGGTGTTTCACAATTTCTCCACGAAGAGAGAGGGGGGGGGGGCTGGCGTGGGTTAGTAATCTTCGTATCAGAATTTTACTCACAGTTTTTTGTTTTAAATATTCAAACAATTCTTATACAAATTTATGTATGAAATTGAATTCTGTTTCTCGTTCTTCGGAAAGTACATACAAAATTTCGAAACTTTTGGTCACACCGCAGTGCCCAATGTCTGATAAGTGGAAGTGGATGGATGAGCTGGGCGACGGTGCACAAACACAAAACACAAGCCATTCATGCCACCGCAATCGCATGCGTCTCTGCCCGCTCACTCGCATTCGGCTTGGAAAAGGTTTTCTGGAAGGTCCGCTGCCGCGTCAACGTCACCACGAGCATCGTTCGCAGCGTCTTCGGTGTGTGTCTCTTATAATTCGCAGCCATTACAATGTGTAGACTCGAGATTAACGACCTGCGAACTGGGACCGAATAACAATAACATGACGAACAATTTTTCGTTCGTCGACGCTTGCATGCGGATCTCGGGCAAAATTTGTGGTCTCGGTGGTTGGCGCTGCATTTTTTTTTTTCATTTCACTTTCATTGGCACGTTCCTGCCACACCGAAGACGAAATACATGTACGTAAATGGATGGATGGCGCGTATTCGGGTGTGGGGTGCAGCCAACCCCATCGACCAAAACTTTTGCCTCGCAGAGGCGAATTATTGCATGTATTGGATTTGCGAATGAGATTTCTACGCCTGCGGCGGCAAACAAAATCAACCAAAAATTTACCGCTCGTACGCACAAGTTCAAGTGAATCAAATACTTTTTCGCTTGCGTCGCTTTCGCACAAGCACACATCAACCAGTCTCCGTCTCACGGCGAACCAGGCATTTATGAATAGAACAACGACACACATCAAAAGAGAGCGCAAAAGAGGAGAAGAAAAATCGTCGTTCGGCTTTTGTGTGGATCTGCACACATTCGTGGTATTGAAATTCACCGCCGACAACGACATTTATGTCATTGTCATTTCAATTTTGCTCCTCCCGCCCTCCGTCAACCTCCATCCGTCCGACTTCTCCCCCGCTGGATCGGGCTGTTCGTCGTGTCGTGTGTGCGTTGCCATTGTGTGGCATCGTCAGTGTGTTCAGCGCGTTTGTTCTTTGGTCTCGTTACACAATGGCATGCAGCGCCTGTATCGCCTGTAAAAGCGAAAGAAAACTCCCGACGAAAAGAGGGAAAAAAAATTAAACGGAAAAGTTCACGTTCGTTGAGAACGACCAACGAATATGCTTTCTTTGCTCTCATTCCGTTATTTGTCCTGCGTGCGCGGGCTGTGTTCTTTCTATTATTTTCGCTCTTTTTCGATTCGAGAAAGAAGACCTGCTCAACTTTGACTCTCGTTATGTGCGCCATTGAGTGGCACTAAAAAGTATTTTGTGAGTGTGGTGCCGCTGCCGCTGTTGCTGTTGCCGTTGCTTTCGAAGACCGAATGAACCGGGAGACTGCGAGACACGGCGAACTCGGTGGAAAAGCTTTTAGCTGTACGATCGAACATGCAAACATTTCTCTCGACTCTTTAATTACGTATGTACTGTGTAATTTGGTGCGTGTTTTTCATTATACATTTCTTTCTTTCTTGACTTCACCTTTGTCATCTGATCGTCACCGTTACTGCCACCGGTAGGACTCATCTGAATAGTCTCGGGTTGATTGTCGCGCTGGCAGAAACATCGACACGCATTGTTAAAAGTTGCTTAATTCCATTTCGCGTCGGAAAAATGTATTCTCGGATTTTTCGGGCGCAAAAATAAAAACATTCATTTTGCATGCGAACGTTCAGGACGGCGTCGGTAGATATATGTCGGATGTAGTCTGTACTTCTGTAGTGCGACGAAATATAGGTTCATATGGCTTATGAATTCACGATCACGTATATGGCAACCGAATGTGTGTCTTCGGGGGAATAGTGGATGTGTACGATTTGAGCAATGCACCGAGTTCAGCGCACTTGAAAGCTTCAATTCCAGTCTTCCCCTTGGAATTTTTTCAGGGAAGTGGAAGAAGGGAAAACCGCACGTGGTAGAGGGAACGACAAATGAACGATTGAGAGCAAAAAGTCGATATCTCGAAAATCATGGGACGCGATTTTCGACCTTATGTTTACGGTCATAAGGTCTAAAACTGTGGGACACGCTTTTCGATATATCGACTTTTTGCTCTCAAGCATTCAAATGACAACCGAATCGTCGAAAATTTCCCAAATCAACAAATTATATTCGTTCTCGGTATTTGAAAGTCATTTTTCTTGGAGATCCGATACCGGCACACATCATTCCTGATCCTATGCGTATGCATACTCAATTGAAATTTACGTAGCAAATACTTAACTTGAAGTTAAGTTTACGTTATATTGACGTAGTTCTATACATTTAGTACGTGCGTAAAAGTCTCCACACAACAACAACAACTATGTCGACGTAGTTACGTAGTTTGATTTACGGGAGTTTTCAGTAGAGTAGTTATAGTACATTAGGGTAGATTAAGGTATCGATTTCCCTTAATATTTCGTTGTCAAAAAATGTCACTTGACGGATGAAAAATCATATTTCGATTTGAGCTCAGTCGGTCAACGTGGATTTTTAAAATTAACTTCTTTTCATTTATTAACTCATGCATTATTTAAAGCTTTATATAGCCACGGTGGTTAGGGCCTGGTTTACTTTTCTTCGACCCCACGCCACCTGTCTCAGCCTATTGAGCCCCCTCCCGTTCTCTCATTACCGCTGTCACATGCTGGGTCTCGCTTCACTGCTTCGCCATCAAAGGTTCTCCCATCGTGGAAACAGGGCAAAACATCACAGAATAAAATCAGACCGAAATATTCCAAGCGGCCAAAAAATGAATATCGTTCCGTGAAAAATATCCAGTCTATTTGTAAATATCGAAATGTATGCACGTAATATGTGCCTATGCCTATTCTAGTGATTCTCACAGCTGTAACTGGAACTGCAACGCTGGCTGCAGACTCGGAACTTGCAGTTGTAAAACACGGTCGTACGGTCGCACATGTCACCTAACTAAACCGTCTGGCTGGAACTGATCGTGGATTCACTTCATAGAATTTCAAGCGACCTGCCACTCCTGCTGACATTCCGAATTACGCACACGTAATCAAATGCGGTCCGTTCCGATATCCAAAATGGCATTGTCAATATTTGCTTCACAACGAAGCGACCAGAGTGATACAGCTGGCGTTTAGTTTTCGATTCTAGAGCGGATCGATTCCTTGCAAATCGGTCTTTTCTGTTCAGAACATTATTTGAACAATTAAATATTTGTCGCTGACTCGTCTGCAACTGCAACGCAACTGCATTGTGAGTTTCGACTGCAATTGTTGCGGTGCAACAATGCTGACTGCAACAAGTTGCAGCTCTAGCATTTGAACTGCATAGATTTGTACGAATGGAACTTAAAATAGGCCCTAAAAGATATTATGAGTTTAAAACGAAGATTGAGTGGAACAGAGCTTGAGTCCATCGTAAACGTTGATTCGGTGCAATAAATGAGATGCGATGCATTCTTCGATGTGTTTCGATGGTTAATTGTTATTCTTTTTTGTATTTATGATTATTATTATCATATCCATCCACACGGATTTGGCATGTAAGCGCTTAAGCCTAGACCTTGAGGAACGGACGAATGGACATAATAAAAATGGCATCGAATCCGATTTGATTCTCGCTTCGTTCATTTTTAATGGACTATCCATTCGATGTTTGTCGTTACACATTGTCATGTGAATATATAATGTCCGGCCAACGACCATATAATGGCTATTTAATCCGGCCGAACCGAAAGCAACAACCCGACATGCTAAGAACGACACGTCGCCGACAGGGCATTGTGGAAGAAGTGGGCACTTATCAGCTGAAGAAATGTAAAAAAGGGTTTTTCTTATTTGCGAGTTTGAAAATTTGTTTCGCTATTTATTTGCTTCTTTCATTGCTTCCATCACCAATCAATGTCGCTTCTGGTGCCGAACAATAAATTCATTTTTCGTTTCAACGTGTGCGTTTTTTGCACACACACACACACCTACGTAGAGTACGCACACACCTACGTGCTCGTAGACATGTACACATTCATGGAATGGCCAATGTTGCGAAATTGTGTGCGAAAGGCATCAACAAAAAAGGGAAAAACCCAAATGGATCCAAACCAAACCGTCAGAGTCCGTACATGCTTTGATATGCTTTTATTATTCTTGCTGCAATGTATTCACACGCGAAACATCATGAACGAACGAATATGTGTGTATCAATCAACAATGGAATGGAAAATGGAACAAATTTCCTGTGCGCGGCGATACAGAAAAAAGCATTAGCAGCCGCAGCAGCAGCGCCATCCGTTATGCCATCGACTCTCCCACTACATCGGCACGCACGTAGCACATCAACACACGAGCACGCAACACCACCGACCACACATGATCAAGATAAACACAACATATTATAGCCGGAGAACGAGGCGTAAGTGATGAATAATATGTAATAAAAATAAAATCGAAATGCAAATTCAAACAGCCATTCGGCGGGATTCAGTCAGGTCGGCATACGCCGGGCGATCGTTTACTCTTCAGTCTACACAATCAATGTACCGTACGTTGTGTCGTGAGTGGTACGGATGCTTTCTCGAACGCACAACGCGACGGATGATGCACACGGAGTGGAGAAAATGAATAAAATGAATCTCTCATTTTAATGATGAAATTTATTGATTAAATTCGCATCGGGTGTGATATTTGTATTAGGAGGTGCCAATTGAGAATCGAAATGGATCAATAGCAAAAAAAGGATGGGAAATGGGGAAAAATTGTGGTTTCCTCTATGTGTTTCGCGATTGGAAGAGAAATACGACTGCCCGAAGCCAATTAGCGGAAGAATTCCTGTATATTTTTTGGCCTCAAATTTTCAATGATCCTTCTCGCATAGAAATCGATTTTCTATCGAATAATTTTTTGCAGCCAAATCTAAGATCCACTAAATATGAATCCAACGAGATCTCGTTCAGCCAGATCAGATGAAAAATACGCGAGCTATGAATATTTGAATGTTCCGTTTCGATGACTTTTTTGCCAATTACAGGAGCGGCGCGGCAGCGGAGAGGGAGTACTGGGATTCTTCCGCTAATTGGCTTTGGGCAGTCGTATTTCTCTTCCAATCGCAAAACACCAGAAAGGAAACCACAATTTTTTCCCCATTTCCCATCCATTTTTGCTATTGTTCCATATCGATTTTCAATTGGAACCCCCTAATGTGTATAATATGGTTATATATAGGTATCGTATACATGTATTCTGCTCTGCTTTCGTCTGTATTTCATATACTCAACGTTCGAGCGAAATGTAAATGCTGAGAGGCAATCGAAAGGTGGAATGCGTAGAGAAACCAGAACAAAAAATAGAAACAGGCTAAAGGCGAAACCGATACATCTTCTTTGAACGCACAATTTCGTTTCCCCATGGAAACAATTGATGAGTCGAGTGGTGAGCTCGCATACACTACCGACGGTGTATGCCTATTACACGTTTGTGTGTGTGTGAGATTTTTTGGGTTCGTTTTTGTGCTTGGCACCAACGAAATTATACTCAAATGGTTTTTTCTTCTTTTCTCATTTGAGATTGAAGAAAGAGAAGCAAATGAGTGGAAAGTGGTGCTGCGAGAAGATGGGGAAAATCATATTCCAACCTAAAGTGAATTGACAAAATGTTGAGCGCGAAAGCCGAACGCACACCGAATGGAGAGTTTCATATGAGAGACGCCGTGAGAATCTTAGATAGACTGTGTACGAAATTGAGTTACCGATTCGCGAACCGTTTATTATTACAAAAAGGATAAACCGCCCATTTAATGATTTTTTCTGGCTTCTCGTCTTCCTTTGTGTCGTGTCGTCCGATGTGCCTCCGGAATAACGACAGTTAGAAGTTCAAAACGCTCATGCAAGTACATACGGAACGGGAAAAAAACTTGCCGCACTGAGGGTGCCGCATAACCGCGTTCGACGTAATAATATTATATTGCTTGCGCCACGCGAAGCGATGTGGCGTGGATCAGAACATAGCCGATATCTGGAAAACGGTGCCCGTTTTTTGGTCAATAGCAACAGAACGTAAGGTTGAAGATGCCAGTAAGCTCAATTGGACTAAATGATTTATTCATTCGGAATGAAAATCAATCGAAGCTGTTTGATTGCCGGAGTGGAGTCCAAGCGCTGCCTCCGATCCATTCGCTGTTCGTTTCAACAGGTAACGGACGCAGTTCGGTGAAATGGTCTCCGTTATCAAACGAACACACACGTACATATACGCAATACGCATATCGCACACCTACTGCCTTCGACCGAAAAAAAAGAACCGGAATAGAACAAATTATTTTATGCGTCTCCCTCCAACTGCATACAACAATAAAATGAGAACACAAAAGGAAGATGAAACTAGCGGAGATTTACATGATACACACATACAAGCATCTGAGAGCAAGAGCAATAGCTGGATCGGTCGCGCATTGAACGCATGAATAACAATATTTGTTTGGGCAACAAATAAATCGTTTCGGGAAAATAAATTAAACACAATTCAACGGAAAATGGGCACTTTCATTTTTCCTATTCTCAGTTGAATTGCCGCTGCGCTCAAGCTCAACTCAAGGTATACGCATAATGGTACACCGTTTCTAGCGCGGGCGCTGGAGTGGAGTGCTGGTACTTCATGTTGCGGGCGGTTCATATAACACAAATGTACGTACATGTGCTCTGTTTGCATTTCATGTTATCTCTCCATCATGCTTACTCGTGGCGAACGCATTCTCGCTGCCCATTGCGTATAAATATCCATTCGCACAGGCTGATGGAGTCCTCAGTCTCATCTCTCAACACGGTGTCGCGACGACTGTTGCTGCTGTTGCTGCTGATGCTACATGTATCTCCTCGCCGCCCACCAGACTCATAGTCATAGATGTATAGACTACACACGCGTGTGCGAGATGGTCCGCATGCTTCATCACATCAGCATTAACAGACCAACGCAGCAAATTAAAATATATTGCACTTTATCTCGAACGACGAGTGACACGGAAAGAGGAGATTTTTTCCTCTTCAAATTGGTGGAAAAAACAACAAACCGAACAAACAAACACACAGCATCGTCCCTCCGTCATGACCGGTGGACCCGAACGAAGTAAAATGTCCATTGCTCAGTCAAAAACTTTGGCCACCATCGTCGATGTTAAAGTATGAGATGTACAGATAGAGAATAATATTTCAGTCAACCGCCGAACGGACGAAAGGAAAAACTGATAGGAAAATGGTGAAGAACTGCGTTCGTGCGAATGGCATCTTCACGATAATTTATTATCCTGTTCGCTGGTCGTTCATTTGTCTGTCTCCCCCTTCCCTTCCACCAACAGCGGGACTGTATGGGTTGCGCGTCAGTCTGTGTATTTGTGCGTGCACCGGGGGCGACTGTTTGCCCAATGCAAATTTATTTGTTCTGTCTCCCTGCCATTCCACATTAAATTCGTTTATGTTTTGTTTCCGCAGTGGATCGAAACGTACATGAAATACACATTTTATAAATAATAAGTTTTTCTCTCTCTCTCTCTCTCTCTCTCTCACGCTCCTACTCGGCCAATTCTGGAATGTGATAATTTTCCATATCGTTTGCGTTTAACATTTGTTTCATATTTTAATTTTTTTCATTTGAGTTTGCCCCGTTCAGCAGCCGTCACTCCAGTACGCCCGTTGTCTGATGTGGGTCAGAACAAAACGAATGAGCGGGCATGTTCTCTCAACTGAGTTTCTTCGACTTTTTTTCTTTTTTTAATTAACACGTGCCACATGACCCAAACCCAACCAGGCGCTGAAAAATGATACGATCTGGCGTGGCCCTCATGAGAGTTAAAAGTAGCCGAACGAATTGAACGGGCGAATCCTTACGATTATATCCAACCGATTCTGCTGAAGCAAATCAAAACCACCTGGTACGTTGGCGCGTTTCGGTGCCGGTGAAGTGTGCACTGTGTGCAGTCGTGCACCTATAGATGATACTTATAGTCGTCGGAATTTCAGGCCGGTAGAATTGAAATGATATGTGGCAGCTGCAATGCAATGTTCCATCTAATTGAACAGCATTTGTTTTCGTTTCTCGTTATTCTCAACGTCGAATTTCGAACGATCCATTCTGAACTTAATGTTTGCCAACGCTAGTTCCAGACATCTTTTTCGATATCCGTGAACGTGAGAGGGCGGCGACCATTCGATTTCGTTGTCAGTCGGACGTTCGAGCAGAAAATTGATTTTTTTTTCGCGTTCATCATCACGTTCGCACCTCAATGATTTTTCACGAGCAAAAAAGTGACAATTGTGGTTACATACCTGGTGAACTAAACTGCAATCGATAAATTGGACGCACGTAGAAGTGCCGTCACGAGCATGGCTTCTCACGTCGCTGAGCACAATTTCTCTTCACGGGGATGCGTAAAATTCGTGGGACAAATACACACACGTTTACCCCGGAGTCACCGGCGAAGACCGACAACGGCACAAAACTGATGTTGCGATATTATGTGTGTGGTGCTCGCTGCAGATGTTGGCGTTGATGATTTTAATTTTGCTGTCACCGATTGACAAAATGCTTGAAATGAACTCAAAATGCTGATTCAATTCAATTCATCCAAATGAATGACTCCTAATTGCAATACATTATCATTTCGACATCACAACCACGTGCACCGATTTAACTTTTCTCGTCGACACACATTCGCGTACCTGTTTAATGTTTGCGTAGGTATTATCGAGCACTCGGTTCAGATGGAACACAACGGCTGGATGAGTGCATGCAGTACGAACTCGAACATTTGAGATAATTCTTCTGTTTAAACTTTTCTGGTTTGCTGATTGCGTTCGTGTGTTCCTGTCTATTATGGCTTAAATATTGTTATTGATAATAATGACTCTGGACACTCAATTATATTTCGCTGGACTCAAATCCGTATCCATTCAGCTAGCAATATACGAAGCACACTAATATGTATTAACAATAACGATAATATGATGATAATTGATAAATATTGGGCTCAAGCAGGCAGGAAGATGTTCGGAACGCGCGCCGAAGACGGATACACGTGCAATTGAACAACAACGAGAATGCTATAATTGAAATATGCGTGACGATGCACACGCACAGTCCCACAGGCAGACTCGGCTTGGTTCATCGTTTCATGAAAAATTGAAATACAATGACAACGAGAGCTCGATGCTTTGCCATTGCCGTGCCGTGTATGGATGGTATTGTCGCCGAACGAAATGCTTTACGCGCTTGTTTGCCCACAAAATAAATATGATTAAGATGAAATTATCACGTTTTCTTCAAGTGTGTGCGCCGATGACACACAGAATGTGCGAGAAAGAGAGAGAGAGAGAGAGAGAGAGAGACGGGGACGGGGACGGGTCGAACACAGAGCCAGAAAGAGGTAGGAACGAACGGGAGGGGAGCGAGAAAAAGTGGCGACCAATATGTGTGTGCGAGAGCTGTGCGCTCGTTTCACGTTATTGGCATTGGCTCCGGTTCGGCTCACGCTTCGATTAGACGAATTTATGTATAAGAATTTTATTTCGCGCACAAATGTTTGCGCAGCGATTTTTTGTCTTTATTTGCTTTTGTGAGGAAACAACGATGCATTGCAAACTTTGTTGTCTATTTCGATTAGAGACAATGTACGGATCCGATCGTGGCCGAATCCATGTCCATGTCCATTCGAACGAGAAAAAAAAAACGACAACACATCGATGACTTCACAAATTTCCCATTTGGTAGGCTGTTTTGTTTCAACTGAAATTGACGATGTGCACAACAACGCACGCACTCACGAGCGCGCTCATCGATTCGATTGGACGCGGTCGGATGGAAACGGTGGTCGGGCTCGATGGCGATAACTGATAAAATGAAACGAAACGACGATACGATTGCTATTAATTTTTCATTTGAATTTAATCTATTCACAATGAATTTGGCTGTTTCACTTTCGCCGTACGATGACGACAGGCGACGATGTTGATGGCGCGCCAGCTACAGTCAATCTTGATTTCTTTACCGACTCAATTAACTGTACGGCCATTAGCGAGTAATTCGATTTTATTTTTATTATTATTTTGGTTCGGTTCACATGAAAATGGATGTGTTCCGTCGGGCGCAGAGATAAGACTGAATTAACGAAAATGAATTCGGTAACTTATAAAGCTTTTTGGTCGTCGTCCGTTCCGTTCCGTGCCGTGCCGTGCCGTTCCGTTCCGTTTCGTTCGACAAGAAACTCGATGGAGGGAAACAAAATATACGGCAACTCGATGAAGAAGCGCTCGCACCGGAGTGGCGTGCGTGTTTATGTTATCCATCATTCATGTGTATTGCATGAATCTGTGTCTTACGGGTGCTTCTTCGTGCTCCAATACTGCAATACTGACGGGCTCCACGCGATGTGTGCAACTGTGTACCGTGTGGATAGCGTATCGATGAATGTGTGCGCAACACATTTCTGTTCTCTTCCATGAGCGGGCAGCCGTCAATGCACTCATTCTGGCTCTCTTCGGCTCTCTCGTCGTTCGCACGATTCGTACCAAGTACCAACACTCGCGCACACATCCGCGCAACGTGCTTGGAGCGCGCACGAGGTCTCAGTGTATTGTGATAGTATTTTCCAATTTCGCAGAGATTTTCGTGAGTGTAGGTGCGGACGTGAGTGAGGCTGCCATGAAAAACGAAGCAGCAACAATTCGAAACGCACAACTCGTCAGACCTGCGCTGCGCACCGTGCAAAATATCCATCGCTCTCTCTCTCTCTCTCTCTCTCCTTCACTCGCACACAGGTTTGTGTGCGCGTTTTCCAGTTTCCATTGTTTTGCATAACACGAATCTTGTTATGGCAAACGACATGCAGCAGCTGCCATCAGTATGCGGGCTCGCTTGCTTCGGTGAGGATGTATACTTCGGTTTGCTCCGAGCTCATGAATTTCACGAAACATCATCCGAGATGCCGTCTGGCCAATGCGCGTCACTCACTTGGACGCGTACACGTTCGCCATTTGTTTTGTCACGATAATTGAGACAAAGACTCCCGTCGAAAAACGTGCCATACTTCCCTTCGAAGCTCCATTCATCATCGAAGTGGTGTCTATTTTCCCGCAAATTTTCGTATGAATATGCGACAGGCTTTCCTCAGAAACAGATATGATACAAGGCATGAACGATCGAGAGTACATGAGATGTATGAACGAAATTCGTGCGATGATTCCGATTCGACGAAGGAATTCAACCATTTCGGTTCATTCGCTTCGGCAGCGACGATGACGATGACGACGTCCGTGGCTACCGGAGCCGACGTTCACAGCGAAACGAAAATCTGTTCAAGACATGGCGTCTTATGGAAATCGCGAAACCGAAGGAATGCCTCACACATTTCAGTTTCGATATGCACAGCATGTGCATCAAGTGAAAGTGCCACACTGCCACACATGGGCTGGCGGGACGTCTGATTAGATGGGATTGACATATGTGCGAAGATTTATATGCATGAAATTGTATTAGACGTCGCGGGTCGTCTGCACTATTTCACAGTCGACATTGGGCTGAGAGACGACCCGACTGCCGAACGGGGAGGCGCCCCCATCCACGCACGATGAGTGCTAATGCCTTTTGTCTGTCGTGCGTGGAAAAATACTCGTATGCCCTGCATAGCTGACGCTGAACCATAATGGAGCAGACACGTGAGACGATCTGAAAAGAAAAGAAAAAAGAAACGTCAACGACGTTCGTTACACGGTGTGCAGTAGGCCGGCTCGAATCTAGTTACCTCGACACATTTCAATCGAAAGTTTAGGTGAAAAAAGAGACCCGTATTTGTTGTTGTTGTTGTTGCTTTCACTCCCCGTTCGCTGTTTTGTACCAACGTTTTACGGGTATAAGATGCATGGGGACGCCTAGACATATATATATATATATATCGTTGGAAAGGTATTGACACGGGCTCTCCATTGAGAGAAACTCCGGTGATATTAGAGTGGAAAAAAATAGTAATTTTTCTTTCCTATGGGAAATTTTCAAAATGTTTTCGATTCCTATAAAACAGCATTGCAATCCGATCAAAAATGGAAGAGTTATGAATTTTCGAAAATTGGCCCGGTCCAGCGCCAAATTGGGCCACTTTTGTCACTCTAAAAATATCATAACTCAGCCATT
>JANTFB010166404.1:0-16314 GCA_026546635.1 Porricondyla nigripennis | reverse complement strand
GAAACGCAGTCCACAATAATTGCATGCATGGGCTCCCGGCTGGTCCTGGAAAAATGGGAAAGGAAAACGTGAGAATCAAATGGCAAACGCCACTATCGACGATGTGTTCCAATAAATACGCACCAAATTGATGTAAACTTTTGGATGACCGAGATGTTTGTCGCCTCCGTCGCAATAGACGACGCGATCGGTCACTTCTTTCGGTGGAATCTCCGCGATTAAATCGATTGCTGGAAAATGGTTTGACAGGCACATCAGTTGCGATAGTTACCGATTGATACATTGCACGCGATCGAAATCTTACCGAAACTCTTATTGACGATACGAGTGGCATTTGTAAATCGCACATTCCGATAATCGTCCGGAGCGAACACCTGAAAACAATCGTATTTAAGTTTGTGAATCGAAATGAATTGGCTATCGGAATGCGTCCAATCGGCACTCGGGCTGAACAATGTTTGCGTAACATCGGCTGGCTTCGAGCCATTTTACCTGGCCAGTATGTGTTTTTTCTTTGATTTCCTCATCTTTTGTCCCCGACGAACTATGGCGTAGACAAAATGTAGTTGGCAAGTACGATATTGGCCGTCTGGCAGCAATCGCACACACGTTTTGGGTAATTCTTTGGCAAGCCATTTCAAAACCTAGAGTCCCAGAATGTTCACAATGTAAGTGAAAACAATAATTTCGTTCGCTACTCACTGAGATTATTTTACGATGTTGGTTGCGAGTGACATTTGTGTTTCTGTCATCCGCTGAACTGTCATGCAGTCAAACTGAAGGACTAGAAGCGCGTGCAGCGGTTTGAGCGCGAAAAACCGAAATGATGCATTTGAATTTCAGTTCTCGGTTGAGCGGGAACGTGTGAATAATTACCATATTCGTTCAAACGAATATTGACCGAACACAAGAAGAATGCAACGCGACCCGCTGATAGTTCACATCAGTTATTTTCAATTTCGGGAACAAATTTTAAAAAGGATCGTCATCCCGGGCGAATTATGTTTGCTGCCGCGAGAATTCAGCAGGCCGCCAACGTCCGCGAACGCATGCAGGCACACGTATTTTCTGTACGGATTGGTCATGAAGAACCGGAACTGATTTCAACTTGGTGGGGACGCAGTTACTTATCATCAGGAATGCGAATGTTGTAAATGGAATTTGTAATGATTTCAGTACAGGGACGATACTCGAGGTCAGTTCGCATTCGAAAAAAACGATTTTTTTCGGGATATTTTCTCGTCATTCGGGATGAAATACCGTTGGCAGAAATTTTATCACGAAGCGGGAAAGACTCAATGCCATTGAATTTCAATTTTTTTCCAACATTTATAAAACGCTTTCATCTGTCATACATTATTTCATCGAAACAATGGGTCCGCTGCTCGCTGTTGAAATTTGGAATTGCGCAAATGATATGAAATGAATTCGTTTGAAAAACCTTGAAACACGTCGCCTTCGTTCTATATACGAATTTTTGCATTTTGTTTTTCTCATTTTGCCTCTTCAGTCTTCACATTATCAATTTTTTTTTGTTATTGTTTCGATGGTGCTCCACACAGCCATCGGGAGCAAACCGCAAGCAACTGAATATTCAATCGGACCACAAATAACTCCGATTGGTGACGCACAACATTCATGCGACAACAACATTCTTCAGGCCAATGTTTTTGAGACGTAAAAATAAATCATTCGAATTCGATTTTGTTCACAAAATTGACTACAAATCGAAGCCGAAATCTTCGAAAAGATGCATACGCGTGATGAGCAAGGGAGCGTGATCGCTTCATTTTCAGCATCATGTCATCGATTCGCGCACACTTTCGTACACTTCTTCACTTTGTGTTAATTGTAAGTTTTCGCCGATAGTTGTATTGTGCGATTGTGTAGTAATTATTCATGATCATGCTCATCATCATTGATAGATAATCGGGATCGAATTGTAATAGATAACTGACTCTTATTTAATAATTAGATATCCGCAATAAGACCCCCTGACTCGACCAACAAGCTTCAATGGGGTGTCAGTGGACTCCTTCCGTCATTACCACTTCCATCGCTTCCGTCGTTATCATCACTTCCGATTCCAGGACTTTCGCCGGAAATTCTTGAGCTGATGAAAACAGACGACATAGTTCCATGGGTAATTCAGGGAATTCTCATTTATTCTGCATATTCGACATGATCCCGCGGAACTTTGGAAATTGTAATTTCAAGCCCGAACGGCAACGGGCTGAGTCTCCCTCTTAGCGAAAATGTTGGGCGGTAAGATAACTTTCTCTCTTTAATAAACCTGCAGGTTCAAAAGATGTTGTTGAAGGAGATTGAAAAACAATTGGAGATCAAAATTCCGGAAAACATCAAAACGATGAAACAATCTGAGATAGATGAACTGGCACTTGCGGTTTTGTTGAAAGTTGCGCTGGAGGTACCGCCGGCAATGCTAGATCCTCTTGCTGTACCCCGAAAGCAATTGGAAGGTAAATAACTCACATGGCCACGGAAATTTCTGATTGGAAATGTCTTAATTTTTAACTGGGGCGTGTCTTTCCTGACGTCGACTTAAATTCGTATTCGGGAGACAAAATCGAGAAAATGTACACTGTGGATCCTTCTGAAGTAAGGTCCGTCTTGATTCCGTCTCCTCCCAACAAATTGATGTTGGGATGTAGCAAGAAATGAAACATTTCAAGACAAACATTCCCATACGTGTAATCGCATGAACATGAACACAGCCAAAACGGTCTATTTTCGTGATCAATCAGAAACGCAGGGAATCGAAAGTAATCTGATTTTAATTTCTTATCCATCAGCTGTGAGGTCGATTGCTCAGAAACTCGGCCAAGGTGCACGTGGAACCCCTTTTTTCCCTACTAAGTCAACTGGAAATCCAAGTCGTGCAAATAACAATCAATACAGTGATGACAGTGATTGGACAAATCAATAAAGAACCATCTCTGAACGACTTGATAAAATCTTTCTTGGTTGTTGCCTTGGACAGAGAAAGTAAAGCTGAAACGCGTGTTGAAGTACTTGTGCGCGGATTTCTTCATTTAAGAATCGTGGAAAAATCACCGAACTCTGAATATCATGGTCGATTAGTGGACTGCTATGTAGCAAGAATTATAGGGATATATACTGGACTACACAGCGAAAGCGGAAAGTGCATTGCAGAAATCGCTAGACAGTGTGTCGGAATTGTTGGAAAACAGAACATTAAATTCGACAATACGTTATCGAAACATCCAGAATTGGCCCGGTCCACGTCTGGTAACACAGAACGGGCTCACAGCAAATCGGAAGCCACTAATATGCATCATCCAACGTAATTACACGCGCCGATTGGTGCCCTTTAAGTTTAATGTACTATTCACTGTGAATATGAAATGTTTTCGCAATTGAAATCCAATAAAAACCAACAAATGAAATATTCGCAGTCTCCATTCTACCCTATTATGTTTTTCTTAAAAATTGGAATCCCTCTGTCCCGTACAAAAATGAAAATCCATCAACGATGCCACTAGGTACAGCAGTGCATACCAGAGATTCCGTGCGGATGTGAAATGTCAACCCAAAAACACTGCGAAGTTAGTCAAAAGTTGACTAGAAAATCATGAATTTTGAGCAGAGCTTGTTAAGGCACTATGTATAGGTATTTGCCTAGCGGCAACTGTCAAGTCATTGATTTGCGTTACCGCGCGTGAACCGCTCACTCCGCAATGCCCCTTCGGTATCAAAGTTTTACGGATAAACAATGCATGAGAACTCCCCAACATAAGCTATCAATGCATATGGTTTCTATGGCTTTGACGAGATTCGATCCTGTCTAACGTACAGGTACAGGGTACAATGTGTGTATCATGCAAGCTCGGAGAGGTGCTGAGCTGATTGTCTAAATATAATCCAAACCGATGAATAGCAATGCTGAATTAATTTTCCTCCACACTCACTTCCACACGCACAAGCAACGGGATGAAATTGGATATAAATTGAGGCGGATATTCATCTAAAGACTCAGAGAAGTGATGGATGAGACCGAGTAAACACTCTGTTCCTATCAACTTTCATTCATCATGGCAGCGTTCTGTGTACACTTGAGTGTACTTTTGCTCCTTGCGATTCCATTTGTAAGGCCAAGCGACCTACGCAGATGCGTCAACCGAAATTAAATTGTCATTCGAAAGAGTCCAAGTCGCAGTGCGATTCGAATTCGGTTGACGCATTTGAGTGGTCCTACCGTTCATTTGATCGAAAAATGTCCCTGCTTTGTGTATCGTTTATGTATCAATCGCCAATACAAAGTAACTAAAGACATGATTTTTTTCGCATTCAGATTGCTAAGAGTGAAAACCCTCCACCGGAATACGCATTTCTACGCATAGAAGGATTCGTGGGCTTCCCTATAATGACAAATGTTGGATGCATGGATCCTGATACACAACAATTGGAACTGATGAAATCGATGATCAGAGGGGCGGCTCATCTTAGTAATTAATGTCAACGAAAGGCGGAACTTACGCACTGGATAATGAGTTCCTTGTTCAATTTTTCTTTGATTCTATTAGCTTCTTCTGTGACTTCAGATGATGTTATCAAAGCGCTGGCTTATGTGTTCAGACAGTATCGGAATGATCTACCTTTCGTTGATTTCCTGAACAAAAATCTGAAATTTGTTCACAATGCTGGGGGGACTAATGCTCAAGCAGGACGCGTGGCTAAAATATTGCGGCTCTTTATCAAATTTAGCCTCGGGCCGATTAATCCGGACCACAAAAATGCAATTCAACAGTCATTAGAATGCTTTGGAATGAATGTGGCTACACTCTTCGAAGCTGACATCGCTAAACCAGTCCATGAGACTGCCCGGCAAACGGTCATATTCATGGAAAGAATGAATACTGAAATAAATAAACTAATGGAAATGAAGGCATAGTAATGCTTGCCGCACAGCACAACCTGTTTGAATTTCACTTTGTTTTTTGTTTTGCGCAATAGCGGAAGAAATACCTCAACGAAAAGCGATTTCTGCGAAAAAAATCTCGTATCGTCGAGCTGATGCAACATCGGCCAAACGTCCCATAAACAATATGTACCTCATAGGAGCTCAGAACTGGAATGACTCGCCCGGCCTGTTGATTCTAAAATTCAAGGGAAATGGGCAGGGGCAGTGACCAGGGTTCGATGCTCCAAAATATTTGAGTAGAAATATGAGAAGCTGAGATGATTCTTCATCTGTCTCTTCTTCTTCTCATTCTACGTTTTTCTGAGCGGAAAAAATGTCTGGAGAGCTCTGCGCACGCCATACTGCCGCCGGAGATGTGATTCTTCCTACGCACAGTCCATCGCATTTACCTTTCTAAATCGAATCTCGTCTATGTGAAGCATGTGAGGTGCAGCGGATGTCACCTTGAAGTTATGAACAGTCGGATTTACGGCATATTTTGTGCGTGTGGTCACGATGTCACTTTCTCTTGCGTAAGCGTATTGAATGTCGTGCTGCAATCAGATGGAATGATATTTCATTTGCGATTTCGTTCATACGGCTGACTATAAATTGATGCCACCATTAATGGGAAATTCAAAGACGTAATTACTAATGACTGACACCCTGTGAACGTGTGAACATTCTGTCATTATGTCTTCGCTCCGTATTCGCTCGCGTGTACTTTTGATTCTAGCTATTGTTGTAAGTTTG
Source organism: Porricondyla nigripennis (assembly GCA_026546635.1). NCBI lineage: Eukaryota > Metazoa > Arthropoda > Insecta > Diptera > Cecidomyiidae > Porricondyla > Porricondyla nigripennis. The sequence continues at coordinate 10,619 of JANTFB010166404.1, read as the reverse complement.
GATCTGTAGTTTGCTGCTCATCTTCAAACCTTCGACCTTTTCCAATATTAGATTGAGCAATACGGTGATATGACTGCAAATGGCGGTGCTCAGTTAGCAAAATATGGCGCCCAGCCGACGAATGCAGGCAGTCCAATCAACGCTGCCAGCGATCAGACCCAGACAGCAAACGGCGATTCTCAGAAAACCAATGGTGATGCTCAGGTTGCTGATAAAAGCGCCCAGGCTGCAATTGCGGACGATCGAGCTGTTATTGATGGCGCTCCTAATGCGAATAGCCGTGCCAAGACTCTCATGCCCGGTCTTGTGCGGAATGCGTTAAGACAAATTGGAACGGCTCGCAAGATCCTGTCATCCCATTTGATGGACGTTTTGGGCTTTGAAATTCCCGCCAATATTGGAAACATGGACGTCCGAGACAGGAAGAAAGTTGCACTTCAAATTGTGATAGCAATCGTCCTTTATTTACCCATTGAGAAAATGGGTCCACTTGCCGCGGCACAAATGAAAGCGGCAGCCGTTACCAATGGTAATTCCAAGTGGTTTGCAATCATACAAAACAATCAATAGCACATCGATCGGGAATACAGACGTTCTCTCTTTTCCACCATTTTGAAGGCGTTCATTTGGCGGCAAGCACCCTGGGTGCTGGACACCTAACAAAAACTGCCATAGACATAGGCATCGGAGTAACCGGATCGGCAAAACAACTCGCAATAAGACCGGTGTTATTATTGATAAAAACTTTCATCAACGATGACGACATGATTTTGGCATTTATCGAGAGAACCTTCATGACCCTGTTGAATTCGCTCGCAACTCCCGAGGAAAAACTACGGCTGTTTCTGCATGGCTTCTTCACATGTACTGGGCCAAAGCAGAACGGTCATCCGAAATATCATAACGGCTTATTCGATTGCTTTGTAGATCAACTCGTTCACCTCTATAACACCACCGATGGGCGAAAGATTGCGATAACCGCCGATGAAATTTTGCGAATCAGCGAGCAGCTACACGCCAACTTTGGCTATGCAGCACCGGCACCGTCACCGACACCCAAGGCCAAGGCAAAGCCCAAGGCCAAGAATCGTACAAAGGATAGAGCAAGTGATTTCAGTCACTCGGACACTGAGTCGATGTTGACGCAGTTTGTTTTATAAAATTAATTGTGAAAAAATGTTTCCAAAAATAAAGAATCCGTTCTCAGCACGGATCCATTGCAAAGCTGGCAGCATTACACAGGGGACCGTGAAACGGGCCTATTGCAGTCATCATGATTCGTGATAGGTGAGGAAATAATTCATCACGCCATATATTCTGAGTTTTGCTACTACTCTGATCAGAGCAGCACAGGCAACATTTTCTTGACAATCCACGACATCAGTCTTTCAGCGAACCAAAATGTTGCAGTTCGCATACATGCAATGTGTGAAACATCGGTTGTGGCCACAAGATGTGTCAAGATGTCTTAGTGGGTTTTGTTTGGATCGAGAAGCATCGTCCAATGCATACGTGCTTTAGGCTGAGCACAATGCGATAGCGGACACTGCCAGTAACAAGCGCACGCGTCTGCCTGTGTGCGCAAGCGCACGAGCTAACGTTCTTGTTATTAGGCTTGAGCACATCCTGGCAATGGTTGTGCAGCTTTCGTTTCCCACCACCGATGCTTTGTGGTGGCATTCAAATTGTGTGTCGATACGTCGTAGTGTGCTGCGGTGGGATACAGCACAAATACTCGCTGTGCACAATCTACGATGTGAGCTAAGCACTGCCGTGCATGCGAACATCCACACGCACACCCAGTACGTTTCCATGCTTGTGACCACCATAGCTGACAACAGCGCACTGGCACAATTTTCGAATACAATCACATTGTATTTGCGCCGGCGGGACAACGGTCAACGTCCAATGTATTCAGTAATTTTCACTTTCACTCATACATCATACTACATGAACCGCTCGGGAACATCGGCTGCAGGCGACATGAATTTTGTGCAACCCTGCCACCAACGTTGACATTGAACGAAAAATGTGAGGTGAAGAGAATTCGTTCGATAAACAAACGATAACAATGAATATTAACATCTTCTCGGCTCGTGACTCGCGCTGGCAAAAACAAAATGGAAATTCGAATTCGTAAATTCACGTACGACGAATATCGAATCGTCAACGAGCCCCATTCTATTGTTCTCCACTCGAATGGGAATAACTAATGAAACGAAAGTGAGGTTTCCAGCTCGAAGGCATCGCTATATTTATCACCGCCTGAGAAAATGAAAACGAAACTAGGTACCCGAGACAATTTGGGCAAATGAAGATTTTCGTATAATCATTTATCAATATGTTTGCTCAATGTGCCTCTGGTCCAGCTATGTTGACCATGAAACGAATGGAATACCATTCTGGACGCCAGCATCATGAACATTTTATGATCGTTTCCATCTCTCCACGATGACTGTCCTCACATCCGCTGATCGTCAATCACAATGTTCACTCGCCGTGATGCTGATTTGGTTCGACAAGAGTACCATATCACAGTAGGCAAGACAGGAAAGCATACACGCAATACACAAGCGCTCACGCATTTTTTTCTTTTCAAATGTATTGTTTGGTGCTGCAATCCAACGCGACCACACATTTGAATTTGGCCACACGATCGACTATAAATTGGAGTAGAGCGCGATGAGTAAACTCATATGATGAGTGTTGACGTGTTAACGTTCTGCTCCTATCATCATGACATCGATTCATGCACATTTGGCTGTACTTTGGCTCCTCGCCCTTGTGGTAAGTCGCAGTGTGTGGCTCATTGGCAAGCATTTGACTTTCATCCCAATTAGATTGTGGCAAATGATGGCGCCCCGTCTCCGATAAACTCTATGGTCGACGTGGCCCTCAAGACGGCGATTAGGCAATACACTGGTCTCGAAATCCCCACCGATATCGGATCAATGGACGACAGAGCGCAGAAGAAGATGTTCGTTCATCTGTTTATCGCAGCCATGGTCAAAATACCACTCGACCAATTGGTTAAGATCGTTCCAACCCAACATGCAACAAATGCCCTACACCATGGTACAGACTCATTTTGTGCTGTTTTTATCGCGACCAAACCTATCGTTCCATCCATTCTTCTAGGTATCCAGTTACTTGCTGCGCACATGGGCGTTGGAAGCGTTGCAAAAACACTTGGCATGTTGGGATCGGGAGGATACGGACTTGATATGACTGGAGTGGCGAAAGATGTCGGAATAAGATCGTTGTTAGCATTCGTTAGACAGTTCATCAACAACGACGAAGCGGTGCTGCGATTCGTCGAAACCTTCGCACATACGGTATTGAAATCGGACCAACAACCCGAGGAAAAATTGGAATTGTTTGTGCGCGGCTACTTGACAAGTACGGCGCCGAAACAACCTGGAGATTCGAAATTTCATAGTCAACAGATTGATTGCTGTGTCCAGAGGATCCGGAAGGTCTATGAAAATAGAAAAGACATTGCGACAACATCAGAAGCTCTCATCAAGGTTTCCGACCAGTTTCATGCGAATTTTGGCGACAAATCAACAAAAAACCTGACGGGCTTATAACGCTTAGATGAGACCGGTACGGGTGCAGGGGCTTCCAACTGCACATGCGTTGGTTCACGCGTGCCATGCATGAGTCCTCATGTGAAATTCCACGTCAAAATAATCTACGTCAGCTTAGTGCAGCTGACGTAGATATCTTCAAGAAGAATTCAACACGAGTAGTAAACGAGTGAAACTTGCATTCGAACGGTCAAATTATACATTTTTTAAATTAATCTTTAAAAAATTGTTGCGCGAGCAGTTGGACGTGGCGTCCAATCTGGACTCAAGTTATCCGCATCCTCCATGCATCGCTATTCAACTCAAAGATTAAGGAAATAATAAATTCGGAAATGAGGCAGACTCGGATGGTGTCCTGAATTTTTTGAAGTCGTTCGAAACATGTTGTCAGTTGGGCGACATCCTAATCCATGGACGAAGGCATTTGTGATGCGTTGAAGTGACGATTCCAGAACGAGGTAACGGTATTCGGGTGCGGGTGGAGGTTGAATTTGCGTCACTCGATGTCTCGAGTTCCTACTCGAATGCAGGTGAAATGGAATAACTTTCGGGATTTGGCACGTTTTTTCAGAATAATGGCACGTTAAAAATTGACGTGCCAAAACTCTGCCTACCCTCTGCATCGGCGTTCATGCTGCGAGCGGTCGCATCTTTGTCATTCGTGGATGCGATACGAATGTGCCGATGCGGCTCACATTTCCGCCCACACGACTCCACAGATCATTGTGTTTTGACACAAATTAAGCCCATTTCATTCGCCATATCTTAAGAGACGTTCTCACCCAGCATTCGAATGTCTTATGTTTTCATCGTAATTGTTACGCTCAATCTCCGAGCAGTTGAAAGGTGTTCGCTGTTGGGTGCACTCAGCACACGACACATTCACTCAAACATGACACATTGAACATCGTCCAGTTACATAATCGGCAATCAAACGTTCTCCGCAAGAAGCATGTGCTGGAATGTTCGGTGTATGCTGGATGCTGGGAGAACACAAGCATATCGTTTGTCGTCGTACAGTACGTGCCATTTGGATATGGAGAAAGCCAATTTTATTCGCTTGAATCATAGAATTTCACATATTTATCACATGCTGATTGTTGTGGACTTCGAACCACTGGCGCGAAGTATCCGAGGCATTTGGGTGCACTGTGCTGCTCAGTGTGCCTGGAATCTTCTGGAATAAGAAGGATGTCACGCGAAATTCCTATGCATTCCGTTGATGTTCTCGTTTTGCTCTGTTTGCCTTGTTGCTGACATTGCTCTGAGTCTTATGGAACACAAGCAACCTGCGTTATTGATGGCGAGTTTGTTTCGCGTGAACGATGCCGCTTGAGCTACCCCTGCGCGATTCAATGGAGTATCATGATCGCGAGACAGGAACGAAACGAGAAGAATAGAGAAAATATTGCTCCGGCCAGCAGGTGTGAACCTTGCAATCATGTCCGAAGGTGTGCTGCTGACGCGCAAGTGTACTCTCATTCGTGTTGACGAATGCTATCGAGGGCATGGGAGAGGCACAGCAAATTCTCATAGTGAAAGGTCAGAAAGCGGCCAGGAGAGGAGAGCCTCACGCGAACGACTAAATTAACGAATCCGCACGAATATCCCATTGGCACTGAAAAGGACACGAGCATGTTGTGCAGCATTTTCAATTTCAACCTCAATTCACCCGTCCCTTTGCTCCGTTTCGTGGCCCGCATGTTGCCACGAGTCATGAATTTCATTCAACATCAACTTTATTGAAGTTCGAGACACACTCCGGTATGTTCTACATCTACAATTCGCACATACGTGCGGCTGTGGCCTTCACTTGTACCGTCATCGGTTGACTGGCAAAACTGAACGAAATCGCGCTCTAATTGAACTGTCAATTCAAATCAATTTGAGCGTACAAAGGCACTCGTTCGCTGAAGTGCGAACGCCCGGCCGAATATTATGTGCTCGATGTGTCGCGAGACCGTGAAACTGTTGACGATGTGATTGCGATGAATATATGTACATTGTCAAAAGTTGAACGGATAATACGTGAGTCGGTGTGCAGGCATCAGGCACTCGAATATATGGGGCGAACGGCGGAGTAATGTGCGTAGTGCGTATTAAAATGTCATGTTTGTTGTGTAAACACTTGCGTGTTCAGGCGAACAAAAAACGTGTATAAAGTGTTGGAGCCGGAGTCGAGTGAAAAAGGAAGAGAAAAAGAGCGACACGCGTAAGGCGCAACGCGCCGCGACTCGAACAATACTGACGTGCGATACTTTCGCCACTTACACACTTTCGCCTGATAGCATCCAGCCACCAGCTACTCGTCGAACAAAAATGGAAATGACATTCGAAAGTGTACGTTGTCAAGTCTTTCGCACACATTGTGGTCGATGCTCTATGCTGCTCCGCATGAACCATTGGTACCATGTGGATTCATGTGATGCCTTCGCGATGAACAGGGAAACAGGAGAAAAGGGGTTGCATGTTCCGTGCTTTCGACATTCTGCGTCAAGTATATTCGACACAATGGGCATGTTTCCGATCGACGGCGATTCCATTCGAATCGTTCAGCACTCATCATTGGCAAGGATTAAATTGAAATGAAGTGGCAGCGAGCACTTCACATTCGCGCGATGTGTTTTAAGAGAGTGTCAGTGCGATCGAACGCGATTTTGGTGAAACATTTTTCGATCCCACATGAGTGGCGAACCCGAGCGCAGATGCAATGGCAAATGTATTGTGTCGGTGTCGCCCAATTAGCATCGGAATTTTCACGTCACAGGCACGAGTGATTCAACGACGCCGCACGCATCACTTCAACAATCGGAAATACATAATAATCACGGACATTAGTCCCGTTTGTGGTTTCAAGCATGGATAATCGCTTGTATACAGCGAAATGGGTTCGCCGAATGGATGTGGGCCAATCGAGCCCAATCAAAATTCACAAGCTCCACGAACAAACACAACCTGCAATTTATTGGTAATTAAACTTAATTTCGCTTGGAATGCAATCAATCGTGTTCGCTTTCACTCTTCAATTCATTTGGGATCGGTTCAGTTAACGTCAGACGTACGACAATGTTACGTTGAGGTCAATTAGCGACTGGCGCCGTCGTAGCTGCACCAGTTGACCGTCTCAGAGCGACGCGCTCGCAAATAGTCGATGAATTTATGTTCCATGTTCAGATGTTGACCACCGGAATAAGCATCTTTCGTCTGATTGTTGGCTGCACTCGTGATATGGCATGCGCCGAAAATGAATTTCACCAGCCAACAATGTCGCATTGGTTCCGGCGGTCGAATGCGGTAATATTGCATCGAGACAAATTTCCATGTAAAAGTGCATACAATTTGTTCACGGTCGACTGTCATTTGGATTCAAAATGAAGTAAAAATCTGTTCATATATCTAGTGGTGAAGGAATGCTTCACCTGGCTAACAAACCGGGAAGTCTTAGATCTCCTCATCCGCCGAAGTGTGAACTTATTCTGAGTTCCGCTGGAACGGAGCGTATGGGTGCCCACGTGTTTGTGTGAACCTCCCACAAACTAAAACTGAGACGTGTCTGCATTCGATTCCGCCAAATACGACGATTCGCCCTCTTATCTGTTCAACTCAACGCAAGTGGCTTCTGTTCATCTATGCAATGCATTGAATTCGTATTTATCTGAAGTCGGACCGACTGCAGCCATCGCTTCTACGTCATGAGTATTCTCTTTCGTTGACGGTGTGTAGACGTATAAAACCATCAAATTTTACTCCGCTCCAACGGCTCCCAATACGAGACATTGCCGACCTCTCACATCTCGTCATGCGATCAAATAAACGAATGGAAAACGATAACGAATGGAATGGTGCACTGCATAAAACAATTCGCAATTCGCATGCTTGAGAATGCGACGGTCCATTGTATCTCTCTAAATGGATTACGTAGCTGAATGCGTATCCGTGCATATCGGGTCGCAGTGTGTGCCCTTCTCTGCAACACTGGCCCAGTGAGAATCGGCATCTTTCCAAAAAGAACAATGATGGCCTAGAGCATGGCCTGCTTATTCGAGGCGGTCAACTCTCTCGTCACATTGGAGCAGTATATAAACAAAAGACATAAAACACGGACGGCGGCCTTTCTCCGTTTTTGGAAGTACACAAAAACATGAATATTTCCATGTTGTCGGACCAGTCGTGTCCAATTGTCTACATTTAGGTTTTTTCGATCTTCGTTCACTCCATTCAATTGCGTTGTCCAGTCGCAATCAGGCGATTCGGTGACTTTTTAATCCTAATCTCATCCTGTTGAATTCGACAACGGTAAGTGGCCGCCGCGATTCATGGAGAAAAACTTCCAGGCCGAAGCGAATGAAAGTCACTATGCAAGTTGGATGGATGAATGAGACCAAATTCACTGCCGCCAGCCGCACCGAACTCATATCGATTGCAGAGAATGCATTGAGCGGGTCACATGATGTCGATCGAAATGTATGCTGGCAATAATGGATCCAAACTCGGCCACAACCTTATCCGAAATTATGTTTTTCGATTTAAAAAATAATCGAAACAAAGCCGATTGGTGGGAAATGGGGTTGATTCCCAGCAACCAGTCTACCGCACACAACGTTGCAAGTGCTTCCATATTCTTTTGGTTCAGTTCGAAAGCTCTTCGTTGGCTCCAGCACCGATCCCGATGGACGAAAAGGTAAATAGACTGCGCGACACATGAATAACTGCCATTTATTTCATTACATGATTAGAAAATACGGAACGAAATTGCGACAACGACGTTCGGACGATGGGTGCGTCGATTTTCGTTCTCGTTCTGACATGGCCAGTCGTAGTTTTCGTCGCGCTTATGTCGTGGCCAACCTCTTTTGCCAATTCCGCCGTACGTACAAACTGCTAAGCTTCCATTTATGCTTTGCACACATTTTTCAACCGGCAGAAAATCGAAGAAGAAAAAAAACACCCAACAAATCGCATCGCCTGTACTTTATACGTCTCTGGGCGATGGTTCGGTCCATTCGCGTATACACCCGTACCAGTGTAGATGTGTGTACTTAAATAACATGCTTTACGCTTCATATATGAACGACCAATTTCTGTTTATGGCACACAGAAATATATTTCTTTCCGTCCATACGAGCACCTGAGCGAACCGAGCAAAGAAAAAAAAAACTCCCGCCAAAACGGAACGAGAAAATACCAGAACATTGTTCGTGCAGCTTGTGAGTCAACAGAGAGTACTGCGTGTACCGGTTGGAGTACTGAACGGAAAAAAGGGGAGAGCGAGCGAGAAGCGGGGTGCGGAGGGGTTGGGGACCGGAGCAGGAATCCTGCTTCCATAATATTTTCTCGTTAGGTGATGCTGTCATATATGGAAACCAACGGAGAACGAACAAAAATGCGATGGCAAGAAATATCGCTAAATAAACGACGAAAAGAATTATATGGTCGGTAAACCTGTAACGCTGTGCACAATATGCCGGCTCCTGTATGCTCTGCTCGCACTAGAATCATCTGGAAAACGGGCCAGCGTATACGAGCGAACATACACGAAAAGTATTACAAGACGATGACTGCACCACATTAACCATTCCGATTGCCGTTTGAAAGATTTTTTTACGTTAAAAAATTGACTTGAATATTTCCGTGCGAATGGCGAAGGCGGCTGCCTGCAATGTGTGCGTGTCCGTGCCAGTGCGCTTGAGACTGTTTGCTGTAAACTGGTGCGTTGCCAATTACGATTCGTCTCTGTTTGAACCATTTTCGTATTTCATTTCAATCATCAAATGGATGGAAAGGAACAGCCAAAAAATGCGAACGGCGTGCGGGGAACGGGAAATGATTCCAATTGTTTCGCTGGAAGCTTCTCTCGTTCTTCGCTGGAGCTTTCCAGCGTTGGCAGATATTTCGCCGATAAAATATTAGTCGAATTGGAGAGTTGACACAATGCACAGTTAAGCGAAGCTGCGCCAAGACGTGCTCCATTGTACAAATTTATAAATGCTTCGGAATCATTAATCAATGCAACGATGCCATCTGAAAGGGTCGCACATGCAACACAAGCAGTCGATATTTCAATGCTCTGCTTCGTTGCGTTCGGATTTTTGCGACAAGCAGTGCCAATGCATTTCGCTTCGCTCCAGCAACGAGAGTGTACTATCACTGTGCTGAGGACTGAATAAAACTGAACAATTCAATAAGGTCATTTCGGCCCCCCGATATGGATGCGGATGAGATTCCGAATTCGATACCAAATGACTTGAGAAACGACACAATAGAATAAATGCATGAACAAGAGCAAAACCGCCATCCGGTGTCGCCACCACCGCCCCGCCGCCCGACGTCTCGATGGAAAATCCATGATAGAACAGATGTCCGCACCAATCCTTTTCGTCCCTATGCGAACCGCCCCTCCCCTCCACCCCGACCCTATGTCCAATCCTGCAGACAGATACAGCCAATGCCGCCGCTCTCGAGCTCAGTTGAAACAAAATGAACATTTATAACCGATCGAGCAAGGGTATGGAAAAGGGACACAACTGAAATTGATACAGAATTGAAATAGAATCGAATTGAACTTTGTCTCTATATTAATATCAATTTGTTTGTAGGTAAGCAATATGTTGTCCACGCCACACTACATTGGCTAGTCCATGTGGGCGGCTAGTGGATATATTGGATATAAAGACTCGAGAAAAATGGCTTCGCCATTGCGATTGTTATGATCTGTGAATTTTCATTCGTTTCGGCAGTGCACGGACATCGCTGCGTGCACAAACATCGAACTGACCTCAAATGAATACGTTATCGGCCCAATTGCGGTCATCCCGTTCTTCTCAAAATCGAGTCATGAGGGAGCGCATGAACCCATTGAAAAATGGGTATTCCAATTCTGGTCGTTCCCATCGAAATGTGGATGGAGTCGCTGGCATCAACACATGCGAATACTTATCATCCAATGAAGTGACACCGAGGGCCCTCTGCGATATAATTCATTGAACTTCATTGGTTTCTCGCATCGAATCAATTAATAAAATATTAACC
>JANTFB010165295.1:0-12521 GCA_026546635.1 Porricondyla nigripennis | reverse complement strand
GTCACAGTCATACTCGTGCTTTGTGCAACGATACAACACACCGAATTGAAAACAATCTCAACACCGTGCGGTATTGGAAATTGATTCTCTCATTGTGTTTTGTGTCCGAATCAATATTTTGAATGCAAATCAATGGGTACACCGTACACAGATGCGCGTGGCTCTTTGTGCATTGTGAGTCACTGTATATACCATATTATGAGCAAAGACGCTGGTCGTCGAATGTAAATAACGATGTTGTTCCGAACTGGTCACAGCCGAACACTCACTCATTTGCCATTGTATCGAATATCGAATATCGAATACAATGGAAATATTGATCCAATTTACAGAAGTAACAAAGCGCATGGGGATAGCCGTCTACAGTTGAGAGACTCTCCGCCGGCACCACTTTCCCGCATCGTGCCGATCAAATTGAAAATGCGGCGTACGAACAAAGGAAAGAATGGACGAAAATAAGAAACAGGCATGAACAAGGAGTGGAGTTGATGTCTCCTCTGCCAAAGGGAAATGAAATCACGTTTAGATTCGTCGCTATCATCGCATATCAGTTCAACTCTATTTAAAACTATTCAAATTTTATCCCCCGTCATATTCTCCTTCCATTCCTTTTCCGCTTCTGTCGAGCAAACTATGCTGACCGGCAAATGCTGTCTCCGCCGCTAGCGCCCGGGCTCTCGCCAACCAACCGAAAGACAAAATCAATGGCAATAAAGACGGCGGAAGACCATAAAAAAGGGAAAGGAAAAAGTTGGAGTAAAATCACGAAAGGGTTTTGTCGAAGTTTTCGGCACATATGAAAACTTGTTTGCCGTTCAATCGTGAAACTTTGCTTTCGAGTAGTGTGGCAAACGAACAAAACGGGATACACACGCGAGTAGAGCACGAGAGGTGGGGAGGGGGGGGGGCGAGAAACGAAAAAATAAAGAAAAGTTAAACAAAGGGAAAGTATAGAAAATATGCTGGAGAATAGACCTATTTGCAAACGGAATGCTTCTCCCTTTTCCGATCCGGGCGAAAAGCGCTGTGTTGAATGTGAACATCGAAGCCGATTTCTTGTGATTGCAGTAAGAACGGGAGAAACGATTTCGTTTTTCATATTCATTCCAAAGATTTGACATTGACGGTGTGTGCCAGTGTGGCCTACTGTATGGTGTACCTCTACTCTCAGCCACTGAAGTGTAGTGGTGTCTGTAGTAGCTCTGTTGCCTCTGTCGTGCACGGCTGATGGTAAGCTCGAGCAGTCTCGTTCGGTATTTGAATTTGCTCAACTGGCTTGAGGTAGAGGGAAAAAAGAAAGAAAATATATAAATATACACAGCATAGAATATATCGCAGACTTAATATAAAGCTTATCTTACAAGTTGGCCGGCGTTTGTTTACTTTATGGAAATTCGGTCGATGGAAATGGGATGGAAATTTGTTTCGTATGCAGAACACTGCACGCACACAGAGCGCATGCATATTAGCCAGTAGCCATCGGGCCCATCAATATGGTTCAGGTTGAGACTGCGTTTTCTTGTTAGCACACACGCACACAGCACACGTGTGAACAGCGAACATGTGGCAGTGGATCCGTTTTATCCATACCCGAGTCCATGCTATTGGATACGGATATGGACTGGGAGCTCGTAAGCACAACCAATGAACCACAAAACACAGTGAACTCACGTTCGATGAGAAGCGAATGTGGCTTAGGAATCGATGTCCTCGAACGCTTCATGGATGGGGGAATGGAAGTGATGCGGGGTCGATCGATGGATTTATAGTACGTGTAGAGTAGGTACGGAATGGATGGATACGCATAAAATATGCAGCAGGGACAATTTGGCAGAGTTCAGTATGGGACCGCACGCGCGCCACAGTGACCGCACACATTGTCGCAAAACAGTTGACAATCATTTTGTAATTGAAATATTTATAAGAATTAATTTAATCGGGCGATTGCGACCCGAGCAGATGGGCTACCAACACAGGATCCATTGTGGCCCCGGAATTTATTTTATTATCATTCGTGTTTGTTTTTTCTCTCTGCTGGATTTCGTATTTTGTTTTCGGTGGTGCGACATCCGACATCCGATATCCTTGATCGATGCTCGGCTGTTTTCCTGATTTCGTGCGGCAGCGTACCCGTTCGACCCGCATCTGTGTGTGTGCGTTCATTATCACGAGGCTGTTGTCCATTCAATTATAATTAATTATGCAGTCGCCAGTTCGCCAGCTCACACATTAGTGCTTTTATTTGCATAAAAGCTTCGCGAACATTTCGGGCACATGCTCATCTCGCTTTCGTTCGAATCCATTTCCATTTTGTCCATGGTTGGCCCGTTTGATTGCTTGTGCATTACATGACACCTTTCGGAGTTCCGGGATTCGTACGAATGCCGAATGCAATTTATGAAGTGGATGAGGGGCCAGCTAGGCGGCTGAATGACGGTGTGTAGCTGCACCATTCGCTTCATTATATCATCGGGATAGGGCTGCATGGGTGTGTTGGAAAAAGCACAGCGTACGGGTGTGAGTCTGAGTAGTGAGTAGCGATGAATGCGAAAAAATGCGTGGGAAATTCATTTGTTGCCGTGCACTTGAACAGCGGCCATAGGAGTAATGTGTGGGCGTGTGTGTGTGAAATTTCCGTCGAATGCCATGCCCCATGCGCGTGCATCAATCGGCGTTCGTTGAAATTTTTGTTTTTTGGCTTTTTGTTGCGCGCACACACGCTCTCACGGTAATTTAATTTGATTTTTTTGTTGCTGGAAAACGTTGCCAGCTACACATTCCAGCTGGCCACTGTAACTTTGTTGCAGTTTGCAGAGGACAGTTCCGTCCGTCTGATATTTCCTGCATAAAAAGAGGATGAGAAATAGATTTTTTTTTTCGAAAAAAGGCAGCGCAAATGGCCGTTAATCTATCGATGGCGTCGCATTTCGCTTAGCCGTAGATTTATGCGGTTTCGCACTAAACGATATAGTGGATCACACAACACACACACGGCACAGGTCACGCATACTAAGTGCAATAACTTCTCTGATTTTGAAAATCATAGCATATTTCGGGAAGGTAGGATGAGTTCGGGCACCTGAATGGCGCAAACGGCATTCCAGACGACAGAAAGTTCGAACCTGCAAAAAGTTGATATGCACTTGCATTGCATGTGCTGAATGCGAGCCGAAGGAGTATTTGATTTATGCGCTTTGAAGTAACATAGAATGGACTTGGACATGCCACGCCGTTGGTATGCCATATCCTCTACAATGCGAACGCTTCTCGGCGCAGAGAATTTGAAATTTCACACTGATGCAAAGCGGAGAACGTTCGGTGTCATTTCACAGTGCCGGTAACGACTGTCGACTGTCGACTGTCGACTGTCGACTGTCGAGCTAATAGAATAATGAACTAATCGAGCGCCGAATGGTTTTTTCTCTCTTGAGGGTGTGTTCTAGTTCACCAGAAGTCCCATGCTCGTGCTACAGTTGTGCCGAGAATGCCACTAGCATGCTGCGAGGAACAACACTGCACTAGGACTTATATTGAGGCAACGCTGATTTTGACCATTTTGAATGAATTCGAGAGAGCGCCCGATTTCCAAACTGGTTGATATGAATGGCTGCAGTCGTTGACAAGAAGGAAAAAAGCATATGGTTAGCTGGCCATCCGCTATTCAGGCCAGATATATCCAATGATCATGCGACCGCGAACGGATGGTGAACACTCCGACTGCCACCTGCATGAATGTGCCAGCATCTATGGTATATATATATCTGTCATATATTTGCGGACGACCAGATAAATTGAGGTTTTTGTCAATGTCTGCATCACTGTTCCACATGCCGTTCGCTATTCCTTATTGCATGCATTCATTGGAAGGGGGCATCGGCATATATCGTGCGACAAATCAAATACCATAAATTCATCATTGTTGCCATTTCCCAAAGTCCGTCCGAATCGGGTGCTTGATTTACGCGCAACGTCATTAATTGATTTATTGCGAGAATAAGATTTCAGCAATTTTGCCCTGAACTACTCGAAGCTGGCCACGTTACGTTGCGTATGGGCTACGGTGCAAAATTATATTCGCGCGATGCGGCTCGGACCTCGAACAATCGAGAACGGCGCAAAAAGAGGGAAATTCACGGACGTAAATCGCGCGCAATGCGAAACATATGCAATGCAGTGCCATGCCTTATGTGTCATTGCGGTTTCCGCCCTAAGCAACTTGTTATTCCACTTTTTTTTGTCTGGCCTCACTCCCCTCCTACCAGCGCACCTTCCCACCCTCCCATTTGGTCGGTTGCCATTACACCGCCGTCGATCTAATAGAATTTCCCGAGAAAATGCGTCGACATCAAGTTTAGATCCCATTATGAATTTTACCATTAAATTTTGTGCTAGCAGCTAATGTGGTATGTAGCGTGTGACACGGGAAGCGTGCGGCTGCGTCGTGCGGAGTGGCGGCGTGAATTTTTGTACTTGTAGGACACAAATTAGCTTTGTGCTAACAACAATTTCACATCATCTCGACATTTCCATTCGTACATACGTCGTCCGTACCGTACGGTGTACGCCCGGAGATGCCCTCGCCCCTTCTCCCGTCCACCTTCGGCACCCACACACGGTGTCTGATTCGATGTTATGTAAGGACATACTCGCACATTGTGGAAGACGCATGCTGCATGCAGGTTGTGAATGTGCAGATGTAGTGTGTAGGGCTGCCTGGTTGGCTGGCTGACTGGCTGGCTGGCTGGCAACACGAATCCTAATGATGTCGATGTGCCATACAACGACAACAACACCGAATGTGAATAATAGAGAATGGCATTGTGGCTGACATATACAAAAAGTGTCTACGAATACATGCAAATATACACGCGCACAGCCGAACACTCCACGTTTTCAATCTTCACTTTGGAAACGCAATTTAAATTTTGCCATCGAAGAGAAAAGCCCGATTTCATTTCGATGTTAATTACCCTTTTTATGTGTGCTAACGCGTTTCGGTTTCGGTCCAACTGAACTGCCGACATTTTCATTACCATAATTACCTGCGATGACTTGGAGCTTTTTGAAGAACCGCTGTGCTCATGAAATTTGAATCGTCGTTTTGGATGCTTCAACAGTTGTGCGTGTGTGCGTGCGTATGCGTACAATGTACAGAGCTTTCGCTGTTGGGGTGCATTGTTTTCGGGATGGGCGTCGAGCTCATTCCGATGTGCCACTGGGTTTGACATTAGCTGAGTATAATACTGCGTCGCTTCATGGTTGCGGTGACAGCATTGGGCAGGCCGGGCCAGGCCGGGCCAGGCGCGCCAGTAAGTGCAAAGCACAGTCAACTAAAACCGGCCATCATATAGCTGTACAGGTACAGGTACACATGCTGCTGTAACGACGCTGGTTACACGAAGCCAAACAATTCACGTCACATGATGTAAGCGAAGGCAGCTCACTGACGTGCTTCACGTGATTGTTCGTTCTGGTTGAAATTCGGATGCGCCACTGCGTGAAATAAATGAATGTGAGCGTGGAAAAATACCGTCGAAAAAACCGCCGAGCACAGCAGTTTAGTGATTTTCGGTGGCTCTGATCAGTACATATTGCCGTACTTGCGGTCCACGGGCCACCATCTTCTCGTCGTCGTCGAATTGTGATTTGGGTGGGGTGGTCCGGGGCTGGCAAAGGACACATGTGGCCCATAAGCATAATCCATGATATTTTGCTCGGCACCGAGTTGCCGACTTGCGTTTCATTAATTTCGATTCATCGGCGACGTCGTTTTGCGTTCGCTTGAGCGCGCGTCCGTGTAAGCACAAAAATACTTGCGTCCGTTCATTATTTATTATTATTATTATGTTCAGGCATTTGATCACATACAATCGCCCTACAATATGCATAGGCCTCAGAGCCCAGAGCACACTGTGGGCACAGTGTGCGACGACGGAACGCAGGCGCGTATCAGACCAGACGGCAGAAAAGGATTCCGAGTCGCGAAAAGGGAGACGAAATAAAAAAAAAAACAGAAAAGAAAATTGCGGCCTTTTAAAATGGGCAACTTTTCGCCTGAAAATTGCCTTTCGTTTATGCTGTCTTCATAAATGCGTACGGCTTTTGTATTGCATTGTCGTCATTTTCGGCATCGTCGTCGTCGTCGTCGTCGTCGTCGTCGCCGTTGCCATCACGTTTCCATCATATTCATCTGTTCATCTGTTCGCATCCACTGTATGCTTCATCCGACGAACGCGTGCGTTACACGCTGCCAAAGTTTGAAAGAGTTTTCATTCGGCTGAATAGCGCGACGTCGGTGGTGAAGCGAAGCCATAAAGTATTTAAACGCAACAACATAAAAAAATATGCGAAGTAAAAGATTCGTTTGAATTATGCACGGGAAAGAAAGAAGGAAATTGGTGCGTGCGCGCGGCGCGTATCCCATTATCAGTGCTCTGTGGTACGCGTTCGCCACTCTTCATCGCCTCCATTTCCGCCATCCCTCTCTCGCTATCTCCACTTTCTATTTTTTTCTTTCTTTGCTTCTCTTTTTTCGTTGATATTCATTCGGCAGCTGGAAATCTTTTCCATTCGCAGTTTTATTCGCTCTTTTTGCGCACTTTTTTACAACTGTATTTATGTAAAAATTATGAAACCGTAAATGGTACTGCTGAGCTTTATGGGCTAAATGAGGCTGTATTGAATTGGCACGGCTGGATGTTGGCATTCACAGAGACGACGCCGGTAGTGATGAACTGGTGACGATATGTTTTATATGCCGCCGCGTGCCATTCGAAGCCACACGAGACAAAAAGTTTATATGCGAGAGGGGCCCAGCCCCCAGCCGCCCCAAACGCACACACGATCACGAAATAAAATAATAAAATAATCGTGTGTTGGGCCGTTGGCCACTGTAGGGTACGCATTGGTTGAGCTACGTGCGTCAACTTATACGAGCGCGAGCGCATGCCACTCTTGCACTGTACCGCGGTGCCTCCACAGTCCACACAGACGCGTGCGAGCTGCACCATTTATTGGAATCACTGAATTTTCTGAATTTAATAAGATCGTCCGATGGCGACGCGCCTACGCCATTCGTTGCCATCTCGCCGTTTACGATCGCATTCAATTTCGAATTTCATTTTTGTCGTATAAATACCTCCATAAATATCTCGTACTTTCTTTCGCTGTCCGAAGAATAATTTTGTATACGGTTAACGAGAGCATGAAAACCCATCTCTTCTCTTCCAGATCGCTCTGAAAAGAAAAAGAAAAAACGGAAATCGTTCGGATTCACAAGGCCGCCGAAGCTGGACACAACTGCCGTGGCTACGATCGGTTGCAACGGTGACCGAGCGAGAGGGAGGAGTGGACAAGTGAACTGAATGTCAGCCATCCGATGAATGAATTGTGATCGAATATATCCAAAATGGCATTCGCTGGGCGAAATTGTTTCGGACAGAAAACGAAGATATCGTGATTTTCAATGGAAATGCCTCGGGATTTGGTGCGCGATTGACAATCACACGAATGATAATATAGTTGAATGCATGTCATTTACATCGGAACAAACAGACGATCGTCGTCGCGTCGACCATCGACGAGTGTGCCGAACTGGATTGGTTCGATTGTGAAGTGATTGTGACGCATGCGATACGGGGCAAGTGCAGTGAATTGAATGTGCGCGTATAATGCCATCGGTGCGCTCGAGAGCCACAAGTGCAATAAACATCAATAAATTATGAACGCATGTGTGATGTGTGAGCGATGCACGGTGCATGTATCCGGATGTGAACGAAACGGTTCGCAATGAACTGAGCACACTTCGGG
Organism: Porricondyla nigripennis; assembly: GCA_026546635.1. NCBI lineage: Eukaryota > Metazoa > Arthropoda > Insecta > Diptera > Cecidomyiidae > Porricondyla > Porricondyla nigripennis. The sequence continues at coordinate 4,712 of JANTFB010165295.1, read as the reverse complement.
TCGACAGCTTATGACCGCATATCAGTCGCAGCACACACCCAACCCTCTCATCTATAAAGTAGTTCAGTTCACAAGCAATAAACCTACGCCCCAAATACTTCATTGTTTTATGCTCGATATCAATCGACCAATCGGGTTGTTTTTGTTTTTGTTCGTCATTCACATCAAAATCGATAAGACGCCGAATTGCTCAATCTCGTTTTCCAGTGCATCGCAAGTGAGTGAAGAAGCTGAATGAACAGAACAGTAGCGCCAGAAGAGAAAAGAAAAGATATTCCGTTCCAAGTTGATGCAATTTTAATAAACTGCGAATGGTGTGCGCCGCTCAGCAGACGCGAACAAATTGGACCAAATCCAAACCGAACTAGAGAAGTGAATAATAACGCGACACGCTTGCCCCACTGTTTCGGACCAAATAAGTGAAATTCGTCGACATCGCCATCGCACAGGACGGGGTTGGGGGCGCGTTCGCACCCACGCTCATCCCATCCACGTGGATAAAAATGGCGAACCAATCAACGGACACAAATTCACCAGACTATTTCAAATTGCTGGACGATGCTGACACATTCGGCGATGGCGACGCCGCCAGCAACGAAAACAATATCCTGAATCCGAATGGCAATTTTCTGTTCGGCAATTACGATTTTATTGGCAACGGCACCGGCACCGGCACCGGCATCGTTGGCAGCAGCAACAATGGCACCATCGGCGGTGCGATGCTACCATCGGCGACCACATCGTTCTCTTCATTGCCAGCGCTGTCGTCGGTCACCAATCAATCGCTCGAATATCAATTCGATTACGGCACCCACAGCAATGATAGTGTTAAACAAAATTATGAGGCCGGAAGCAATTTCATGCTATTGCTGGAGGATTTCGGGGAATATTTTTATAATTATAATGGTAGCAATGGTGTTGGCGGTGCCATCGGTTCGAACGGCAGCAATAGTAATACTGGATTTGAGTCGCAAACAAATTGCTCAATAGCAAATTCAACGTGTGCAGATAATCCAGGTGAGTGTCTTCCTCTTCTGACAGTATGTGCCACCAATCGCGCCATCATCTTCGCGATTGAACAACGCATGATGCGACTCAATTCTCGAACTCACTTCGGCACGAATGCGAGTCGATTGCGAATCACGCGACAGACGCGTGACTCGAATGCCAAACGCATACCATACGGATGAAAATTCAACCATGTTCTACACTGTTCTCTTCTCTTCTTTTTCGTTTCTCGTTCCATTCACAGTTCAATACAATTATTGGGCACTGATACTGCTGCTGTTCCCAATACTAACACTCTTCGGCAATGTGCTCGTCATATTGTCGGTGTGCCGAGAACGTGCTCTGCAAACGGTTACAAATTATTTTATAGTTTCATTAGCATTGGCTGATCTTCTAGTGGCTGTGGTCGTAATGCCGTTTGCTGTCTATGTACTGGTACGTATTTTCAATTTCTTCTTTTTTCTCTCCTTCACCCAATATATTTGATGACTTCTTCGGACGTATTTCGCCACGACTCTATCATGGCCTACTTAACCGTTTAACGAACACACAAAGCCTGTGGCGAACACGTCGAGCTGACAAATAACGAACAAAAAAAGCAAAAAAAAACCACAGAGCGAGTGAGAGGAATCGATTTGGTGACAACAAAACGGAAACCAATAAATTTCCAGCATCTCTCCTCCCCCGTTCGCCCGTTTTTTTTTTTTGTTCAAATGAAGTAATTTCGCTGTTCGACGCAGATTTTTTCCCATTCGATTTGTGCTTCCGAAGGGCCGATGAGAACCAAATGAAAACAAGCGATAGCAAAGCACACACCCGAAAGAGGGGGGAAAAAAGTCGAGAGCCGGCGTTGTGTTCGACCGCCGCCGGGATGTCATTTTTCAATAAATTATTGAAAAAGTTTTTGTGCAACTTGACGCGAAACGAACGAACAAAAAGCGATAAATCCCATTCCGAACAACAAATTCTGCGCTCAACGTGGAGAAGAAGTGAACGCGCCACAGCAACCGAAATTAATACAATAAAACACTGGCAGCGCGATAGAAAAGTTGGAACCGAATGAAATGCGAAAGTATACGTCCGCCCGATAATCATCATCCAGAATCCAAATCGACGCACGCACACACGCGGAAGCGAGATGGATCCGCATGATTCATCGGCGATAATTAAATCGTCTACTAGGGTACAACCGTACGACATATTTTCCTATCCGTGTTCGTTCCAAGTGGAGGTGATGGTCATCCGCGCTGTCATTCATTTCGTTTGCCGTCAAACGTGTCATATCACGGAACGGGAGACGTCCGCCGGCGCACACATTTGACAATATGGGAAATGAACGACAACGCAGGAGACTACTCATCTGCGCTTCGGGTAGACGGCGACGGCATCGAAAACACTGACAATCAATTCAAACGCAATGAAACAACAACCAAATCCGGATACACTAAATACTTGATTCGACGATCGTTCATCGATTTGGCGATTCTTCTTTTTTCATAATTACCATTGACCTAATGATGATGATGACCATTACGAGGTTACGACATGTAATGTGCTTCTTGTATCGCACTAATCTATTACGTAGTCATGGCGTGAACAGTCGCGTGCGTTTGAGAAACATGAACAGTGGGAGGGCACGGTGGAGGGAGTAGTGGGGGTCAACATATTCCGCACGTGATTCTATGACGTCAATCAGCGTTGTCCGATTCACGCATAGTCCGTGCGTGCGCCGCATGCCACACACATTCGCCAAAGTGGAATCGGTCATCCGATCATCGTGCGACGCATTCATTAATGAACCGAACGGAGAGCGTACGACACATATCATATGCATCCGTAACTGGAAACGATGTTCCTAGCTCTTCTATTAAATCGTCGTTTGGCCATTTAATTCGAATTATGTACCGATTTTTCGTTTCGTTCATCGATATCAGCGAAACGGAAGAAAAAAATATTGCAAAAGTGAATCGCCTTCTCGCATTCGGTGGTACGGACTGCTCCGAGTGTGTGTGTGTGTGTTCGGCCCGAAAATGCCATCGGCAGCAATTTCAATTGCCGTGATTCATTCAGGGGAATCGTTTTAGCAATCGGCATCGAGATGAATCGAGTCGAACAGAAGAAGTAGGAGAGCGAAAATGCATTGTAATTTCGGTCCATGCGAGTTTTATCGGCAAAACAACGTCGTCGCACACATACAAACACGAAAATGCTATTCGATTCTCGATGTCGATTCGAAACAGTTGGTTATCGTCTTGGCGCGTCGGCAGCGGCCATTCGTTGCTACAATGGTGATGGTGGAAAACTGGAAAAGGAACGGGCGCTGCTCTTAATAATCCCAGTCATCATTCAATATCCAATTTCAGACACGATTAAAGAGGCTTTATCGGAGAATCGCCGTTCGCCGTAGTCATCGTCGTCGTCGTCGTCGTCGTCGTGGGTCGTAGTTGAAGTTCTCGTTGTCGACTCCGATGCGGGATGTATGCATCGTGTGTATTTATCTATTATCCGATTTCCGGCGTGTCGTTACCATTTGGGTGAATCGTGAATGCATTGAATTTGTTCGGTTGTCGCATAGTGTGCCTTCGCACAGCACAGTTGGTACGCCTAGCTAAATATATGTTCTTTTTCGGCTCCACTCGCTTGCGCTCTCCCGCTGCCCCTCTCTCACTTCGCTTCATTTACATTTCTCGTTAAATGACTTCGTCAAATGGAATAGTAATTTATCCGTTGTCGACTATGTAATTTGAATTAATTTCGATTTCGACAACATCGAATTTTCCCGTACGCCTATCGAGTACCGGCAATCAAAATTGATTGCTAGCGCCATGATACACACACGCTCAGTGTGTGCGAGCCGCTTTGTTACCTATGGGCGCGCGGCAAAAGATGACACAATCAACGTTCAAAATTAATGATGACAATCAACGATTGAATGGGAAAGAACACAGGAGACAACAAATAGATGTCATCGATTCGATTTGGGCCTTTGTGCCTCGAAACAAGTGGCAAGTCCTTGGAGGCCATCATAAATTACACCTTGTGACGGAGAATGTTGTCGAACTGAACACCAAACAGCGCCGGCGAACACACAGACGCACGCATAATATATTGATATGATTAAACATCGATTTGAATTGATTTGTTCGTGACATTCAAAAGTCAATTGAGCTGTTGATCTCGTTCGCCGAAGAAAATGTATTACGCGAACGTGTGTGTATCAGGTGTGCGTGTGCGTATGCATGGAAGAGGGGGTATGGATCACGTTGCCCGGGGAAAAAAGAAGAAAAAAGAGAGTGCTTCATGCTCGGTGCTCGGAGCGTGGAATGGCATGGCATTGCGTGGCGGATACTCTTCAGCAATTTATACCTCCAGCTCCAGCGTGTACGGTGGCGACGACAGGGAATGCCGCCGGGTACTGATTCTCATTCGGCTTCGAATGGAAGGCAAAAACGCCGTGTGTTTCATCGAATTTTCGGCGCTCGTTCACAGTGTCGAATTTATGATAAATTGTTATTGTTATCGTTGCTGTTGTTGTTGGCTCGTTGATGCCGCTGTTGCGAGAGCATCCGGCCTTCGGATTCACATAAAATTTCGATCGCATTTATTTTATATGAATGGGAATAGCAGAAGCGAACGAATGTATGACGGTTGAACCTTCAATTATGATATCGATGCTGTTCCTGACATTAAATCGACATGTTCAA
>JANTFB010164184.1:0-16400 GCA_026546635.1 Porricondyla nigripennis | reverse complement strand
TATCGAAAATCGGAAGTGAAGAGCAACATGACAGTTTGCCCATCCATTTATGTGGTCGACGTGGGAACGAGAAAAAAGTGCGATGAGCGAACTTTTGAACTCTCGCGCGTCGGAAATTCCAATGAAACACCGATGCTGCCGTTGACCCCACACCATCGGTCTGCAGAAGTTATAGTCGATGCATATGCCAAGTGGCGAAAAACTGGAGAAAAAGTGGTCATGTGTTACCGTGTGCTTGCGAAAGCGAGAGAAAGAGAGTATTTGCGCAGCGGAAAAGTCCACGTGATGAACGAGAAAACTTCACGTAGTCGTAGGTAGATGATGGTTTTGAAATCGGACTGAAATGAGTCAATTGAACGTAGGCGCTCGTTTAATTTGATATTCGATTTTTTCCTTGCGCCGGACACACACACACACACATCACGATCACAACATGCAGCACATAAGATAATGCAATAAAACTAAATTACACTCGTACTCGATGCTCGTAGCCAATAGCTTCGATCGGCGACCGCAGTGCAGCACGCGCGCAGTACCCATGCAAACAATGATTCAATCATGACATCGAGTGTGTTTTTTATGGAGCGGAACTACTGTTGGCAGTTTCGTTAGGATATTACGGGCTGTTTTTGCCTTTTTTCTTCCTTTTTCATTATTTTGTGAATTTATTTTGCGCTTAACGCGGAAGCAGCGCTGTACCGTGCATGTATACCATATGTGGGAATGGGTTGTGGCGTTACGCGCTTATTCCGATCCAATCTACTCGATGGACAAGCTCAAGCCGCAGACGAGCACCTAAATGCATTTTGGTCATTTTTAGCCATATCATGTGCGATGTGCGGGAAGCTGAACGTGCATGGTATGCATTTATGATTCGATATCAGATACTTAATTGAATACACTCACACACAGGCGCGTCAGCGCGACACACGCCGGTCGAGTGGCCGCATCTCCCAATTCATTTGGCGCGAGCGAGCGTCCACGCAGTTCGTTCGCATCACATCCAACCAGAAAATTGTGGTAATTTAATTTATTCGATCGACCATATCAAACCAGAAATTACAATAATTATTCATGTTATGGATGGCATGGATGCACCGAAACGCGGCCAGCGCGATGCCTGTGCAATTGAGGTGAACGGTTCAGAAACAAACGAAACCAACACAAAGAAATGTTAGCGAATTCAGAGCACAAGTGGGAAAACGTTCAAACGAAAATTTCATTTTTCGCGGATGCATGTTGCAATAATTGCCACCAACCAGGCCATTTTCCATTAAACAGATCCACTCACAAACACGCATGGCGCATGCACAAATTATTATCACGAAATAATTTTATCGATCCAGTGCACGGTTTAAATGTGCGCATGCAATTCATTGGCAATGGAATGTCCAATGAACAAAAAAAAAGAAGCGAGCACTTTTGCCTTCCTCCAATCAGCAGTTTTCAAAATTCCGATTTCCGACACACACAAAAAAACACTGGAAAAAGTGGGTGTCCCCGTGAAAACACATCCGCCAAAAACCAAACCAAACGAAACGGTAAATCACATTTTCATTTTCCAATCGAAAAACCATTCATTTCCTAAAATGCATTTCGGTAGTGGTGGCGGTGGCGGCAGCCGGTCGACCAGCCCGCCTTCAATTGGATGACATTCGCTGTTTTTTCTTCTCTCTCTCTACCTCTACCTCCCCCTCTCGACCACTTTAGTTTATTGGTCGTGTAATCACATTTTCGTTTTATGTGTGCAGAGCGTGCAAGTGTTCATGTTGTTGCCCAACTGCACGCCGGAGCCGACATCAACGATTCTGTTGTTTTTTTTATTGTTATTAATTTATAATTGAGTGCAATTAATTATGGTGGCAGTCGTGCGAGGCACGTTCGACCTAAGCATATGTATATATAGGGCTAATCGTTTGCGCTTCAAATAAAAATTTCGAAAAAAAACACTTTTTTCTCGCTGAAACGGAACGAAATGTTCACGACGATGGCGACAGTGAGCAGAACGGGAGAATCGTATTTGGCATCGGCACCGGCATCGGCACCGTCCACCGGATAGTAGTGTCTGGAAACACTTAAATGTCGTCATTTTCATTTTGGGTTTTATTCTCTCGTCACTTCAACTGTGACCGCTTTCTGCGTAAGATCGGAAGAATGGGCCGGAGAGACAGAGTGAGTGAGGGGAACACGAGAAACGCACACGAACGTCAGAGAAATCAGTAGCGGCCGCTAACATGGAAATAAAAATAAATCAAACAAAATTAATTATCTGTTTATAGAATTGGATGTGTAAATGCACACCAATTAAAATGGGATAGTGTGTGGTTCACACTCGTCACCATATTTTGCACAGTCTGCGTTTGATGTATGCGCTGCGCACCGTTCCCTCATAGCTGTGTCGACTCAACCAATTTGTTCATACATTTTCGCGATTTTCTCCTCTCTCATCTCGTCCGTTCGCTCTACACGACGTGCCCATGTTTCTTTCGCTCTGATTCACAACACGGTTGTGCCGTCATCGTTGAATAATCTGTATTTTCCTGTCGCAACAATCACGGGTTCGCTGTGATGCGACGTAAGGCTGCGTGCAATTGGAGCAGCCACACCAGACTCGATCTTTCTTCAGAACATTGGGTCTTCATTATGTTCTCGGTGCGAAAAAGACACTGAGCCGCGCGCATTTCATGATACACGGAAAGAAGTCTCATATCATTTTAAAATATATTCTTTCCGGCGCATTTCAATGGAGAGCCCCCGAAGATGAAGGCTCGACTCTGATGATATCGTTCTATTCTGCGAAAAAAAATGTTTTTTCATGTCACTGCTGGCTCTCTTGCACCCTATCGCTGCGTGTGACAGTAGCGAAAGAGACGCCGCTACGGTTTTTGGTTCACGAGCGATCACCACATGGTGTCAAATTCAAACGAACATAACCAGATCCCGAACAGCCCAAACGAATTGTAATTGTGTGCTGGATTTGGTGTGTGCAGTGAAGGTGATTGAGCCTGCCTACAAATTATCTGATAAGTTCATCGATGGCGACACGCATGCATCTGGTGCATTTCGCTCATCTCAGCCGAGCACGAAAACAATCGCGACTGTCTCATCGACATCGACATTCTCATGTCGTAAATTCAAGGAGTTTTCTTTTTTCGTCCACCGATCTGGTACGATGCGGCCAAAGCGAGCGGTAAACGAAGAAGTTGACGGAAAATTTATGGTCATACATTTATACTGTGTGTTAACTGCCACCATTTCCTCTGTCGGGGTTGACAGACAGAACACCAGACACCAGCGACACCAATGGCTCGGAATGTCTTCGTATTACAACTTGTCACTTAAACGGCATTGAGGAACGAAAATAAAACCGACCGACGGCGTAAAAGCCGGAGCAGCGGACGCACATAAACATGCATCGAAATTTCGTGTGCCTGTGCACCGCATAGAATACGCCGAGACGCACGAAGTACGTACCTTTTTTCTCAATTAATTTTTCGACGCGATGACAAGTAAATCTTCGAAATAAAATGAGATGGAAGGGAAGTGTGCTCGATTTGAAGAACGTCTCTACCAAATACATCGACGAAGCGAACAATGTGGACGGAAAAAATGTAATAACCGTGAAGTAAAAAAATTTGAATATAAATAGAAAAATATTGAATTTTCACACACGGATTCTTCTGTTTGGACTCTAGATGCTTCTAGCCGAATGGAAGGAGACGACGCGAACGAGGAAGAAAGAGAGAGAGAGAGAGAGAGAGACGGAGAACTGTGCGCCCGGCCCTGAGTTCAACGCTCAAGTCTCGAATTCATCTATGTGGCCGGGGCACTGGGCCGAAGCTATTGTGTATGGCGAGTACGATGTTCAGCATCTGCTCGACGGCAATGCATGATTTATATGAGATTTATACCGTCTCTTCGTTGCTGCCAACGTTGTCTTGTTTTCCGTTGAATTCGCCCATGAATCTGCTCGCATTTTACATAATGCAATCCTCAAAATAATGTTCACTTTTTGTGCGAATCAGAATGCTCGACGGAGCACAGAACACCAAAATTGGTATCGAGGCGATGTGGCATGAAGGACGAATGAGCCACCCGAGAAAATAATTAGGTATAAAAAATTCAGGTTTTAAATTGGAAAAGAGAAAACAATGCTGCAGTCATATTCACACGACCATCCGATGACTTCTTCATTGGCGCCGCCATTCCTTTAGGTTCGTTTGTTCTTCAGATTGCTTCTACTTCTTCGTGAATAATTCAAATAATAATAAATCAATATTTTATCTCGTGCGCCGCTAGAAAAAAAAATGAGGAAAAACGAATATTTCACAGCCGCCATTCGGACGACCATTCACGTTCATTTCCTTCATTTGCACCGTGTCGACACTTGAATTCGGTCGTTCAATTCATTCATTTCAACTGTATTCATTTTTATTTCCACTGCGTCTACAATATTGCGACGTGCCATCGCCGAAAAGTGTCCTTCGAAAACGGTGCGCTGCAAGCAGGGAAGTGGAAAGATGGAGAAGACGAAGGCGGGGAGAAAAAGTAATAATAAATAAAAGGCGATTCCCAGCAATTGAGCAAGCACCGAGCGGACGAAGATAGAAAAAAAGTCTCACTTCTGAATTTTGATATGTGCGACCCTTCGAGCAGATCGCATACGGCGACGAAATAGCACGGGCGAAGCGCTCGCGCGCGCGCACACATTTCCATTAACAAAAAGCAAAGGAATTTTGCTTTTATTCCGATTCATCGAACATCTGAACCATTTATCAAAAATGAATGAAAAAGAAAAACATCGACGCGCAGACACGAAGTGTCGTCTGTGAACGTTGCTGAGCGCGAAGACAATGCGGGACGGGGGAAGGATGAAGACAACGAAACGGGAAACGTTCTCGTCAGGCGAATTCTCTGGAAACTTTTCATTTGCCGACACTCAGCAATGATTGTCGGCATTAAACTGTGTTCGGCTGCGTCGCTGTGTGTGCCGAAATAAAAAACGAATGGTATACGGCCATCAGCAAGGGCGAAAGAGAAGACAAAATACATTTCGTCGTTTTCGTCATCGTTCTCGTGACATAACGGCATTTTCGTGAGCATGTCGATTTGTTGTGCTTTTGAGCTGCATACTAACAACTGCAGTCTCCATAGAAAGAATGCGACCTTCATGGTGCCTCGGAGTATGTAAGAGAAAAAAAAACGAACGCACGGAAGAAGGAAGAAGATGCTGACTTGGGATGATAATAATTTTCCATGCGCGTATCGCAACATCGACGACGATGTAGTCTCTCACGGTTCGATGAGCTCATTCTACTCGAACATTGTTTTAAGTGCAATTCATCCTGTTGCATTCCGTGTTCGGTACGATTCGCTGTGCTCAAAGCACACATACGCACACATCGGCATCGTCCTTCTAAACCGTCCACTTTTTTCTTTCGTCTCGTCGAATGCCGACAACTCGGGCTGCGCGCTCACATACCGATCGACACATACAGATTCGTCTCGTGTTTCCCATTCTTTTTCCACGTTGTTGTTGTTGTTGTTGTCCTTCTTGCCACTTCGCCAAGATACTCTTGAGTACCGTTCAGATTCCCGAACAGTTTCAACGTATCGCGATCGTCCTGTCTGCAGAATGAAAATCAAAATAAACAATTTCTTTTTTCCTCCTTGCCGATGCATGTTTCGTTCGTATGTGTGTGCGTGTGTGTGTGTTTGAGTCTGTCTGTCTGACTGTCTTTCGGTCGATCGGTCGATTGGAACCCACTTGTGTACTGTTTCTGCAACAATCGTTGTCTTAGTGCCATTTATTATGCGAGATGCCATTTTAGCACTTCACATTGCTGAAGCTCAAATTCGTGCACGACAAGTGTTGAATATTGTGCACGGTTTGGCTCTTAGAGCACGACGACGGTGGCCGTGGCAGGCATCGTACTCGACGTGAGCAAGATACTGAGACTAGACATTACGTTGTCGTCGAAGAAAAAAATATCCCAGGGTATTCGACTATTCGGCTATTTGGCACGGAAAACTCCGAGAAATACTTTCAACTTTGAATCGACTGAATATCAGCAGCGGCAGCAGCAGCAGTAGCAACATTCCGAATTACACTTATGATTGCCGAATACGCGCACATCCAAACGCACACACACACGAATAGTTGAGAACATTTGTAGGACACTCAAACGGGCCGGGGGGGAGTAGGTGACCCCTACCTGGGCAACTGATTCGCGGAACGCTGCATTCTATCGCAAGGCAGTGAACTCGACTTACCCATTTTCTATCTGAGCGGAAATGCCAAACAGGGTCAGTTCACCCGCTACCTGACTTCAAATGCGCTGCATCCTATGTACTATGTGAACGCCACTCCAAGCTAGCAGAGAGCGAGAGATAGAGTCTGCACCGCTATCATGAAACAGAACGTTACATGTGCTTTGAAAACCAATTTATTTACATGTCATTTGTTTCCGCACATATTCACGTGCATCGGGCCAGAAAGGACATCCTCGTCTCTCGTCGCTTCTCGGTTCTCACTCTTCATGCACGTTCCGCAACGCAACGAAAGAACAATTCGATCCGAAAGTTAGGTGAAATCTATTGCAGCTGATGGGAGCATAGCGTGCCGAACACCATGTGAAAATGCAAAACACGACCATGGCATGGCTGTCGTCGACATTCGTTTGGTTGTTTTTTTCTCCTCTTTCTTCTTCCACTCTTTCGAATCGTTCAAAGTTTCGTGGATGGATGTTTTTCGTCTGGTCGAAGCGAACCGAAACGAGACAACGTTCACGGCGAAAAATGTGAGTCGATGCTTCTCTGTTGCCGCCGTGATAGACGATGTGTCCGAGCTGAGTGAGCGCAGATGCGTGCATGTTTCCGTGTCATTCGAATAGTTCCATCAAATTTCGTACGTCAATTTGGTGCATCGACCATCGTCGCGCAACATGAAAACGAAATTTCCACCGAATTGACGATACAATTTTTTCTTTCGCTTGATCGCCAACACACGGACAATGGATACGCGAACGTATTGTCGAACGACATCGAAGAGAGGTCACGATTCGCAGTTTATCGTACAATCGTCAATAATGGATTGGAAAACTTTTATTCATACACATTTACTGTGCCCCTGCCCCAGCCCCAGCCCTGTTCCGACGCCATCGATTGATTTCTCTCGATTGCGTCTGCGTTGCTCATTTTGACTAACGAATCGTACGCAGACAGCGAAAAAATGGATGAGAAGTTGGCTGACGAGACGGCGCGTCCCATCAAAAGGAACATATTCACGCATAAGTCCGCTTGCATTCTGTAATCATTCTCGAATCGTACACAATCGCACGAGAGCACACACACATGCGATGCAAGCATCCAAAGAGCGAGAATGTCCCAAAGTTGTCGCAACTTCTACTGACGGATTTGCGAACGACAAAAAAACGAACTAAATAAAATGGAAAAGTGGGAAGAGGGAAGCGGTGGTGGTGCGTGGTGTGTGTGTAGTGGGTACCAAAGCCGAAGAAAACCTATTAATGAAAGTTTTGCTTCTTCTCCGTTTTGCCATTTTATTTTTGCATGTCTGTCTTCATTCTCATTTGTTCGTCCTGAACTTTATGAATCCATTTCGGATCCCACACACACACACAACTGTCACATATTGTGTGTCGCACAGCGGAAGAAGTAATGGCGAACAATGAACGAAAGCATCGGTTCGGCTGCTGAGCTGAACCGATATTCCTTCTCTCTATATATATATATTCTTTACTTCTTCGCATTAAATTGAGTCGATGATTTTTGCCAGTCGGACGGTCCCAGCGTTTCTGCGGCGTCACCAAAAAATCAACGACTGATTTTGCCACTTCGTCGGCACGAGCTGACCTACATTCGAGAGCATGGTGACCAGCTGCATGTTCGCTCCGAAGATTAATTTTATTCACAATTTTCGTGTTCCGCGGCATTAGCGTTTTTTTTCTTTTTTTTTGGGTTATGAGGGGAGAGGGTGCTCCATGAAGGATTGCTTTGGATCGCGTTTCCGCTTCGAATGCCCTTCGCATATTTCCCTTCGACGTACCTACACAGTACTCGAGAATTACTCAATTTGTGCGCGCGCTCAAAAGAAATTGAAATTGAAATTCCACGTTATTGGATGTATTTTGTTTTATGGTCTTGACTAGGTGGCCGACTGTTGCCTGCTGCCTGTGTGAACTGTGTCGATGGCGCAGCGTGTGCGTACAGAGAAAGTGGGCGCTAAACAACGCGATGATATACCATCAAATATTGTTCGATACGTAATGTATGATTTTCTTTAAGTTAAATTAAGTTCTTTCACAACACACCAAAACTTTTTGATAACCTATGGGCTTGACGAATATTCCCACTTTTCCTCGTCGACTCCACGCGTTCATATATTTTTTTTTCTTGTCGTCGAGCTGCGTCAGTTCCCCCCACTTCCCCGTCGCTCGTCCACGTCGCCTTACTTCGTGTGCAATTTTATTGTTTATTATGTTGGAATTGAGGATGGATTTGTGCGTGTGACTGTGTCTCGTGAACACTTGCCATACCTTTGATTGTTTGTGTGCATGTTGAGTTTTGATATTTTCTTTCACTCTGCGACGCAGCGCCCCCCTCCAATTCCATTCTTTTATTCCATCATAACAAAATGCCAAAGCTACTCATGCTGACGCCCGACGAATTCGTACAAAGCCACGGCCACCATTGTAACTTATATCCATCCACAATCACAGAAAATGAATAAAATACGGTATGGAGAAGAAGAAGACGAGAAAAAAACGTAGAAATGAACTGAAGAAGTAATAGAAGCTTGAACAGAACGGCAAAGTTTTTCTCTCTTGAAATAACGAAGGAAGTAGACGAGTGATGGGCACGAGGCGCGGGGTGACGAAGGCATGGGGAGGAGGGGGCAAAGTACATCAGAGAATGGCGCACAGAATCGCCGTAGCTCAAAAATAAATGTGCCCTCCACTCTGTCACTCTGCAACGGCTGGCGAGCGACCGATTTCAGTATATTCGACGGAAAATGGAAGATGTTGGCAGTCGGCGGCGAGCCGCGCGTGTGTGCGAGCGATTGAATTGAATTCGACTAGCGAAATGAAGGCAAAAAAGTGAGTTTAATTCTAGTTTGGCAACAATATCATTGTTGTCACCGCACCGTCACTGCCATCATATCATTTTCTAATACAGAACCGGGATACATCGGAACACACACACACACGGTCCACGACTAAACGTGAGGCGCAAAAAAAAACTCGGCTCCGACAAAGTGCGTTTTCATGTTTTTATTGTTCGGTGTTGCGGACGAATCTCGATCATTATTATTTGCGACGACGCAATCGTTTCATGGGCCTTCGGTCGACATTCCATTCGGCGGCAACAATAAAATAATTTACCGTTTTCGAGAATCGATTTTTTTTTCGTATTTCCTTCTTGTCGGATAACGCATACGTACATCCGCATCGGTCCGCACATTGTTACCTCACGGTGACATGTGTGAACCAACGAGCGTGCACGATAAATATTTGAATTCTCGACTGTCGCCGGGAAAATTGATTTTTCATTATTTGTTGTTGGCGGCGGTGGATCGCTTACCTGAAAATGTGCTTGTCCTTGACTGACCCAACCGATGGCCACATCGGAGCCGGGCAATTTTCCGTCCAACGAAAATCCCAAACCGACGTAGCCCAATGTTCGCACCTGCACTTCGAATGTAATTTCTTGACCGACAATATTCCACAGCACACGATAATCATCGTTTAAATCGACGGCATGATCCCACTGTATGGCATTCACCTGACTATGACTATTACTGGTGATGCCAGCTATCACGACACTGTATAAAACTAATTTTAATAATACGGAGATATATTCACACTGGCACATGATGTATACTTTTGGGTTTGACATTATTTTTCTTTTCGGATTTCTCCTCTCTTTTTTTCTGCTCCGTTTTCGTTCGAAATTTTTCCCTTGTTGCCGTCGGTCGCGGCTGGTATAGATTATTGGTCTATGAGTGAATGGATTAGCTTTTTATTTTCCTTTTTCTCTGCCTGCTTCCGTCGGCCTTCTATTCAAGCGAAATGCGCGAGCAAAACGGCCGTCATCAGCACATTAGCGAACGATGCTCACGACGAATTTTTGTCTCTTTTTTTACTCTCGCTGGGTTCACGCCGCGGATTCAGAAGGATGCGGAAAAACGTGTGACGAAAATCGCTGACACTGTTCGGTTTTTCCGTCTTTTTCGTGCCTCTGCTTTGGCTATTGTTGCTGTTGCACTACGGCTGCCGCGAACTTTTCCCCTTCTCTCACGCGGCCCTTTCTGCCGTGGTTGTTGCTGTTGCTGGGCACGCGAAGCAGCTGCGAGTGGCCAGGGATGGTGCACTGTTGCTTTTTTGTTTTTAATTTGGCGCGCGACAACGCAAATATCTGTTTATTTTAACACTTTGCTCGTTTAGTTTCGGTTTTGTCGTGAATACTGAACAGGACACCCCAAATGTGTGAACTGCTGACGGTGGTAACGGCCAACGGATGTGCACGGCAATTTTGCAAAAATATGAACACAGAAATGAGGCCGTCGCCGACGCGCAGCAAACGAAAACAAAAAGAGAAGAAAAAAGGACGGTGCGACCGACCAAACAGACGGCTCCGAGTAAATAAAATCAACCGAATGTACTTTCCGCCACGTTTCACGCGCACTGTGGCCACTGGTTCTCTGTTTTTTTTTGCTACAATAGTTTCGCTACTTTGCCGCCGTTTCCGACTGTTTTTTTTCTGGTGTGTGTTTTGTTTGCAGCAAACTTTTCCGAGTTGTAACGAACCCAAGAAAACAAACGAAAAATCCGAATGGCGAAAAAAAGTGTGCGACACGTTTAATCGTATTCTTGTTTTATCATTAAGCGTGCACCGTACGAGATGCAAACGGTATGCGGTGCTCGCGACGCGTACGACGTACGTGTGAACTCGTTCGGTTGCCGGATCCCAACACAATGATGATGATAGCACTACTGTCGCCTGTGCGACCGAATGTTCTTGTACCGCAACGGACTCTCTCTCTCACTTCCTTTTTTTCACGTCGTGTGCGGTTGACAGCGATGCGACGATATGCTGAAATTATGCTGACGGATCTTTGACGGTATCTGCGGATGAGAGAGAAAATGGAGTGAAATTAGTAACGAGGATCTGCGTGGAATGGGCCTTCCGTTCTGTTTTTCTCGATTCAATTCATCGAATAAATAAAATAATTGGAATAATCGAGTAATTGAAGTCGAAGTGAATAGTCGGATTTGTGTGTTCGATTCGAATTATGCTTTTGAATGGTGGCCATACCCATACTCAACGCTCATACGGCACGGCCCACATATAGCATTCGATTGATGCGAAGCGAACATGTGAGCCATCCATTCATTGAGCATAAAATTCGATTGAATTGGGTCCGTGGATTCTCTCGCGCTCAACACATGCCCATCGACCATTGCCCATTGTCGGCTGTTGCTTCACACTCGCCAGCAGGAGCCGTTTCGACGATCCTAGAATGAATGGAAATGCTCGCACACCACGACCACATTTTCCGGACATGCCGGACTGAGTGTGCGCGATGCACTCGGACGACGACGATGATGACGATGATAGCGATGATCACTCGAACGACAAGAATGACGACGACGATGATGATGATGATGCGACTGGACTTGCCATCGCATGCACAATGCACATTGACTTAATTGTCATGACTCATGATTTTCGGCTAACAGAAAATGGATGGAACGCAATTGCAAAATTGACGCCTGATAATTTTATGCAATTTTCTCTCTCCATTTGCCATCGCCCCGTCCGCTCCGTTGGCCCGAGTCGCCCCCTGTCTCCAGCCCCATCCACATTGCGTGGCAGCAGGCGCACACCAATGCCAATGCATGGCCAAATGTGCAGCACCACGATGATGTCGACGAATTGAATGGAATATCATTATATGCAATGCAATGATGATGTGCGTTTGGCTGCCGCCGGTGCTCAACAACAAGCTGTTAGTTTATGTAAACAACGCAGTGAACACACAAACCGGAGGTACTCAGTCGAGATTACTAATTTAATTTATTTTCGGGCAAAAACGATGGAATCGCAGCATTGCACGCACATACACACACGAGCACGCAGCCAGTCAGCCAGCCAGGCGCATGGCAGCCCAGGACCGTACAGCAAATAA
Source organism: Porricondyla nigripennis (assembly GCA_026546635.1). Taxonomy (NCBI): domain Eukaryota; kingdom Metazoa; phylum Arthropoda; class Insecta; order Diptera; family Cecidomyiidae; genus Porricondyla; species Porricondyla nigripennis. The sequence goes on along the minus strand of JANTFB010164184.1, from coordinate 4,192 downwards.
CGTGTACCGAGCAGAGAAACAGTGATGCGGTCGCGTCTTTTCGTATCTCGCGCCAACAACACAACGCTTCGGAAATTCACCATTGCGCACGGGCCACGAATAGAGCGCAACGGCAATACAAGCGACATCGAAAAAACGACGGAAAAAGCCGTAGTGATTCGATGTGAATCTCATGAATTTTTGGCGCTTTATTTACGCCTGACGTGTGTTTGTACAGACCCAAACCGAACCGAATCGGAGCGAAGCGCGCGCATCGGGTAAAATTTCGATGCGCCCGGATTCACGGACCACACAGAACCACCACCAGCAAATACGAGTGCGAACGAAATGGCGCCTTCTATTCGGCGCGGAATTAGTTCATGTCGAGCGTATAAGAGTTTTGTGGTGAAAAATTGGCCATGCAGTTTATCAGAGTCCATTCGGATGCGCGGATTTGTTGCGATGAAAATGGAAAACGATTGCGTTCGCCCGAATTCGCATGCATGTTTCTCCAAAATTTATGTAAACGACTTTCGTCGGATGCGTCCGCACTGGCCGTGCTGTGTGCAGTGTGCAATGGCCTGGCCACGGACGAACGGACGGCGAATGTGCTGCGCGCCCGCACCGCACACGCGGCACGACATAGGCGAAGGAAGGCGAACGGCGAGCCGTGCACCCTTGTCGAGCGCAACACACAGCGATAATAATAATAATCATTTTATGGCTTTATTTAATGTGTCATATTCGGAACTGGAGTAATATTTTTAATGCGAACGGCACACATAGCCGTTTAGGGCCGCATGTGCAGCAAATGTGAGACACGATTGTTGCAGCCGAGACATTCGTATGCCGAAATGCGTTTTCGTATGTTTCGGGGGTAAATTATCGTCCGCTCCCGTGTGTCACATTCGACGACGTCGCCGGCGGCGGCAAAACCTTACCCCGAACCCCATCCAAATCGACCGATGTGTTCTCATGCGATCATTTTGAGCACGCGTCCCATTACCGATGATGTCGATGCCTTCGTTTGTTGTCATTCGTGCGTTTCATTTTGTGAAGAAATGAAGAAAACAGAGAGAAACGATTACGCCTGGTCGTTATCGTGTTGTGGTTCGAAATCGACAATTAAAATTTTCGAAATAATTATTATTGTGCATTCGTGGGACCACGCAGCGCATCGGAGGTGAGGGTGTGGACGGAAGACACCAACGCCACCCTGTTTTCAACAAAATAAAAGACAAAATATTTTGCACGCACTTGATTCGCCATGGCATGGCGAATGGCATCGACCAGACATGTTCGAGTGACGGACGAGTGTCACACTCACATCGTTCGCAAGGCGTTTCGTGCCAAACAAATGTACGATTCGTTTCATGTTCCACATTCACGGCAGGGCACACACCATTTGTCAACGGAGGGCGGGCAGGCGACGCGTGGTTGGGTAATGAACTTGGAAGTAATCGCGCCCGATCGCTCTCCCGCTTTTAATAGTTTTCTCTTGTTCAAAGTTTCTTCGGTCTGGCTCTGGATTCGTATTTTATTGGATTTTTCTTCGTGTCGTCGTTTTCCCATTCTTTATCGCGTTGAATGAATTTCCATTACGAAACAACAGAATGCGGTGCGGCCGCGTGTGCATGGGAGCGATGTGAGCAACGCATGAAATCCAAATGCGAACGAGGTGTACGCGACCACGGCGAATCTATTTGTTCAATTTAGACAGTTTGCTCGTGTTCTCTCGTGGTGGCTCCTTTGTCGTTGTTGTTGCGTTCAGTCTGCAGCAACACGATTCTTGCGTGTCGAGATTAATCCGATGACATGCATGCAATCGATGATGATGACGATCGGATCCATCGTTAGAGTGATTCGAATCCGTGCGCAGACACACGCACACAATGAATTGGGGCCGGTCTCGTTCAGATATCGGCAGACGCAGATGGGCGCAAAAGACCGCCCGATAGACCGTGCGGAACGATGGAACACCGATTAATATCGATGGCTCGATTCTTCCGAAGAAATTTCGAACGTCTGCGCCGCCGACACAACCAAACACAACATACAAATCAAATCGATGTGAGCGGTGTCTGGCTCACTCTGGCCCATCGGCATGCCATCGGCCGAAATGGATTCCGATTAGTTTCATTTAATGTGAAAAGTGATGTCGACGCAGCAAACGCATTTGACTCTGATCGAATTTTTCAATTTTGGATTCGGACTTCGGACAAATAACGATGGAGTCGACATGCGCTCTGGTTTTCGGTCGGTAACGATGGTGCGCGATGACCGCCATGGCCGCCGACAGCTGCCATGCCATCAGCATCGGACAGTTATCACGCATATACGCCTGCGTCGATGGGGATACATAAATTCACTCGTGAAATATTCACGGCCATGTAGCCGCATCGTGTGCAACCGCCATATTACGCACTTCGAACATGTCGACGTGGATATTGTTCGGTTCGATGATGACGGATGGCAGTGTCGCTAAATTCGATATTATTCGATTAGGGAATCGCGCGTGCCCAATGCCATCAATGGCGTCCATCATCGTCATCGTCATCATCATCACCATCATCACCATCATCATCATTGGGATCGTTCGCGCCAGCAAAATGGTTCGTTTTTATTTCCCTCAAATTAGCGCGGCAAACCTACACCATCAACATCAACCATCAATTTATTTCATTATTATCATCAGAGCGCCTGCACACCTGAGTGGAAAAACAGTGGCGTGTAGGACTGTAGGGTGTTCCTGTGCGAAGCTCCAACGACCGCTTCAATCAATTTTGTGTGCCGCCTTCGATGCAACATTTCGCTACGTCGTCGCCATACACATTCACAGACGAACAACAAATTCAGTTGCATGTTAATTGGCCATAAACATTTTTTCTTGGCTATCCGTTACCATATTTCGTTTATTTCTGTTCGCGCGGTCGCGCGTATGTGTGCATGTGTGTGTCGTTGACCATCCGTCCGTCTAACCATAAATAAATTGAATTTCTGCGGATACCAATGAAATATTATATGGTATCAACTATCAAAGCTCCGGCAGTCATCGCACACAAAGAAACGTGTTGTATGGAGAGACCAGCAACGAAAAGCGCACGACAACTCAGCCAAGCGAACCGTGAATGTGGTTTGGATTTTCTTTGATTGCACCAAGGTGGCCATTGTCGGTGGCGATGGGCATGCAGGCGGCCTGACATGCAGCCAACCCTGATCAAACAGTAGAGTGTTCCAGACGGCGTCAGACTGTTGTTGCGAACGGGTTGCTCTACCATGAAAAAATCCTTGACAATCGGTGAAAGACCGCCAATGTCTGTAAAGTGAACCAACTTGATTCATTCGGTGTTCATCCGCTGATGGCAGAGGTCAGAACGGGTAACAGTGTGGAAATTGCCCTTCGGAATGCTCTAGACAATTGCAGAGAATGGAAAATTACACATGGGGTTCAGGATATTCCGGAAAATGCCCCGGAGCCGAGAAAATGATGAAAAACAGTTTCACGAATTTTCTCAGCTCCTGGGCGTTTTCCTGAATTTTCCGAGCCCCTGACCAGTGACCATGTGTAATTTTCCATTCTCTGCAACTCTCTAGAGCATTCCAAAGCACTATCTCCACCCTTTGCCCCGTTATGACCACTGTTATCAGCGGATAAACAAGTTGGTGGTCTCTCACGGATTTTTAGGGATTTTTTTCATAGTAGAGTGGCTCTTTTTTTCTGGGTTCGTGGTTGTTGTTGTTCGGGTGGGAGCGGAGGCGGGATCATCCGTACCGTTGTGCGTTTCACATTCGAGGAATTGCACCGGAACGTGGAATGCACGGAAAAGGCCAGCGCAAAATGGAAAAATTCAGTCCACACGTTTCTACGCTGACCAACGCGATTTCGTGCCCGGTGCCAGGGTGCCCGAGCCATAAATGAATTCACATTTCAAACAGTCAAATAGATATAGAGAAGAAGCAGTGCGAAGGAAAAAATTCACGAAAAGAATCATCGAAAATATTTGGCTTGTTCGAATGCATTTTTGGTGGTTGTTGGTCGTTCGTCAATACTGCTGCAGTGCTGTTTCAGCGTGGCCGATGGGTGGTCGCGGTCGGTGCGAATTGAGCTCCTCAGAATGGGGGCAGCGCAGACCATGCACACGCAGGACGCATCCGCTCCAATTGCGTTCGCAGTTATTAATATTTCGAATATTACGTTTCGTGTGTGCTATTA
>JANTFB010163296.1:0-10001 GCA_026546635.1 Porricondyla nigripennis | reverse complement strand
GAAAATGATAAATTGTTTTTGGCAGCGCTGCGAACACAATCACGATTTTTCAATTTTATGTTGAAACGAGAGGTCTTATGCACAGTTCGGTATCTTCAACAAATTTATTTATTTTGGATCATTTACAAATCGCTCACGCAAGCCACACGGGAACGAACGTGGATCTGACAACCAAACAAGTATATTACACTATGAGCGAGAAAAAAAAGTTAAAAAAATATTAATGACTAATGCATAATGACAAAATCTACAATTTAAGTGATTGAAATATTTCCATTTGGAATGGGATCCATTATCACTTTACATGAACACGTAACGATTTCACTATTTTTCGTTATTGTGTCTCATTATTTTTGGCTGAAAGCCCATACGCTCGACGTCCATATGCCGTGTAGCAAAAATCGATCGTCTTTATTCGAATCGTGCTCTTTTTCCATTAGCTCCAGCGTGTCGTCTCTGCGCTTACGTTCGAAGGTGCGATGCTTGAGGAAGAAAAGTGACACGATTTTGATGTTCTTGTCCGTGCGTCGTCTGTTTTATCTTGATGGGTGCGCAAAAGTCGTACTCGCTGTGTCTCGTCTCGTTCTGGTGACTCGGTAAACTTCGACCATGAGATCATTTTTATGCTAATCCCCCGAATTCCGAACGACAAATCAATTTCGAATGAACTCAATTCAGCCGAAATGCGAATTCTTGCAAATAATATGTGCTCATACCAAGCCTGCCAACTGAATCCTAGATGCCACCGCTTGCTGTTTCCGGAATTCGTTATTTGCGATGAAACATTTCCACATCAAAAACCATCGACTGTTCCGAAACACTTGCTCATATATATTTTTTTCGTATCACGTATTCAATCATTGACAGTGGCTGTGGCTATGGCCACTTTGGTTTCACTCCTTCTCTCCGTGCTCATTTGCGCGTCTTCCCATTCAATTGATTATTATTATTATTTTCAGTAGAAAAAATTGGTACATGGATGAGCCGATTGTAAATCCGCGCGCGCGAGCACACGCGTGTTTTTTTTCTCTTCTTTTTCTCCTCATCTTCGGTTTCTCTCCTTTCTCAATGTGTTTTTGTGTGTTATTTTCATTCTCTTAAAATTATTTATTAAGTTTGTGATCACTTTCATCAACGTTCGGTTGATGTTAGCGTCATTTTCGTGGTATGAAGCAATAAAATACATAAAATAAAATCAATCTCTTTCACTCGTTCGCCATGTGAAAAGAACGCACAGTGTTGCTTCAAGCAATATTAAAATTATTTTCATCAAATTGTATGCCCGAAAAAAAGCAAATAGTGCGCAGGTTTCTTCTTCTGCTTCGATCTCCTAGCATTGAAATCTCTCGATCGTCGGATGGTATGACTTGTTCGGAGATACATCGTACACAATTTTTTTTGTTCATTCATCTCTCGCGTTCCATTCTTCGTGTCTTTCTATTTCTTTTTTTTGATTAAAATAAAACAGAAATATTCAAAACCGAACGAATGGCGCGCGGTTTTTGTTTCTTCTGTTACACTCTACGTTTTTAATAGATACCCTACCATTTTTTGTAGATTTCACTTTAAACCGAACGAATATATGAAAAAAGAAAAAAAATCAAAGCGCAACTAGACAATCTATGAAAATATAGATATTGTAAACAGAAAAAAATGAAATGAAATGAAATGAACAGGAAAAATTTCAAGTAAAAAAAAATTAAAATTAAAATACCAAACGCTATGCGCGCTCCACAGTTCGATCGCGCATACACGTACACATATCTCTTATTATATTATACATATACTTAATATGTCAGTCATTTTTTGATGTTAATAACAATAATAAATGATAGAAGAAGATGATGGCTTACGTAGAAAGATAAATTGGTACTAGTTTTTTTTCTTTTTCTTTTCTTTCTTTCGTCTGTGCTCTTCTGATTTTATTTCTCTCAATCTCAATATACTTTATGTATAACAAATACAGAAAAAAATCACTCTAGGTACGCGGTCGCCACTATACCACCACTATATATGTACGCAACGTACGTACGTAGACGTTTTAACATTCGGCAATAGGCCCTGGCCACAGATTGAAAATGTATACCGCATAATCACTGAGTCATCAATTCATCAGTCAAGAGAATTGAATAAGAATGCGCGAGAGTGGAAGGAAACGAAGAGATCGAAGAAAAAACAAAATATCATAAATTCATAATGGATTTACTTCGTTCACTTTTTAGGTAAAAATGAATGATATCGATATGCATGTTTTCGACCATCGGAACGAAACGAAACCAAAAAAAATACTGGAAGAAATACCTTTATTGAAAGGAACACTGACTGAGTCAGTCAAGGCGAGAGAAAAAACAAAAGAAAAAAAACGTCTCGAAATGTTCTTTTTTCCTTTGCTTCTCCACTCGTTTCGTGTTACGTTTGAATATTCGTTTGCGCTTTTTCCACTCTTCTCATATTATTTTTTGGCGTTTTCATGGAAATGACTTTATAATGCCACTTTTTGATAAAGTTCGCTTCAATTGGTCCCGACGCCAGTGTTCCGTTGATGTCACACAAGCAGAAAACTTATCACATCGATTCCCGCATAATTCAAAATGAAATGATGATGATGAATCCCCAAGTGGAAATAACAACAGAATTCAATATTTATATATCGATATTAGTGGAAAAGGAATAGCAGCATCACATTGTCAAAAGATCATTCGAATTCATACGTTGACGACGAACAACACCATCAAACTGGCAAACATTCAAGTGAATATTGTATAGTCAAATTTTTCGTTCCCTCTCGAATATACATTCGGATTTTGTAAATTAAAAGATATAACATACAATATATGTGTGCTGTTTGGATCTCCGTTTTTTTTCTAACTCTCTCGAATGTGCGGCGGTTGTGTCCCGTGTCTCGGCATTCCGCTGACGGTTTGTTAGTTCGCATCCGAGACGTCTAGTAAATTCACAATTATTCACATGGAATGGTTCGTGTACATAAATGCTAGCATACTGTGGGCAATAATGAGCTAATGCAATCATGTGTACGTACAATTATAACTGGTTATTAATCAATATTAATCTTTTTCTCTCTGTAACAAATAAATAATAATAATAATAATCAAGAGAGAAAAAAGAGTGAGTAACGAATGAGCAACAAATGAAAGAAGACCGTCCAGATACGAAAGCATGTATACAGAAAAATGCCTCTCGAAATCTCAATCTCGCGTATGTACTCGTATGTGTGAATATGAATATAAACTACGATGTGCCTTTTTTGTGTGGTGCGTTCTCAATTCGTTTATTCTCCTTCTTCGCCACCATCAATTCCAATTTTATTTGAGCAAAAGCTGATGATTTTTTTTTCAATTTCAATATTTTTATATGGAATATTTGTGGATTTGCCGGAATGCCTGTGCTGTGCGCAATATTCTAACGAAATTTGATGTACGATGTATACCACTTATGTGGCCGCAATAATAGCGGATTGATCGGAATGGGCGGTATTGTTATCGGCCGTCATTTACATGAATACGCCGGTCATTTCATTCAATTGCCGGTGTGCGTGGCTTTGATTTGCTCCAAAATGCACAGAAGGCCGCGCATCAAAAATGCACGTTTGGAATGGATCACTTCGCCTGTTATGCACTTCATGCGTGAGTCCTTCCATTTGGAAGTCCTTCACCTTGAGGAAGAGAGGGAAAAATGACATTTTATTTTCGTTGCCATCTCAAGACCGAGAATCCTAACAATTGAACGGAAAAAGTTCGATGTGCTTTGCGATGCTTCCATTTTAATTCTATTCATCTGTTCACTGACAGTTATTGTTCGCACTGTTGTATGAATATATTAGATGCCGTTGATGGTCCGCGCTATGTTACGATTCATTAGAAAAAAAGTAAGAAAAAGAACTGTGAAATAATGATGGAAAAGATGTAAGAGAGACAAAAATCGAACATTGACGAAATGAAAAGATTTTTACACAGTTGAGGTATTAAATTTGGTTGGATCGTATACGTACGCCATGTAATGGAATACATAATAGAAATACCATTTATTTTAAATGGTACTATTTTAATTTGTTTTTTTTTCTCCATTCGATGTTGTCGTCGTCATCATCGTCTTTGCCTTCGTCGTCAATTTTCGGCATCACCGTCGTCCGGTTTCAGGCAAAATATGAAATCCAATCATATTTTTTTTTGGGGCTTGAGCACATCAGACATCAGAGGCGAACGCAACAAAAACAGATTACGGCTCATTTCATTCCGAAAAAAAACTGCTTTGTATACTACCATCACGAGGTACGATCATGTCGACATGACGGTTTTTTTTTTGGTATTTTGGATAGTTTTTATTGTTGTTTTCGCGATGAATATCATCGATTCAAATACGCAATCTATTCATAAAACAATTCGTATGCACGCCGTTGTCAAAATGGCAAATCGTCATTTTCGTGAATCCATCGAATACCAAATCAATGCGATAATTTTAATTTCCGTTTAGCAGAAGTACCCATTGAAAGTTGAACATGGACATCTCAATGATATCCGAATGGAAAATGCATTGACGAAATCGTTCCTCTCTTAAAGTCAACACAATAGCCAAGGTCAAATGATCCAAACGGCATACACATTTTACCTGCGAAAATTCCCCAGCACCGGACGGCCGTCGTTTCACGAATGTGTGATGTGGCCTATACTAATAATGCACGAGCGTATGCAGTTGTCATATTATGGACAAAAATGAGCAGGGAGGACACAATATATAAATTCATATGAATTATATTCCATTGAACACCCGTAGCAGAACAGAGAAGCAAAGAAGAATCGATGAATAGAAGGCAATGAGAGATTGGAAGACCTTATGTTACGGTACATTGATGTGCCAATTAGCCTAATCTTACGCATTCAAACACTCTGTGTACAATCGAATAAACAATAAATTTGTTGACCCATAAAGACACGATCGACCGATACGGATATTTAGTCTCAATGGCCGATATTTACTTACATTCAATGAAAGCAAAATTGAAGTTAATCGTGGTGTTGAAAGTAGAATGAAGCAGGATAGAGGATACCGCATGCCACATGCGATATTTAATGGAGCACCAAGACGACAAGTAAAAGTGAATGGTGATTCATATGATATTCAGCTGTGTATTGTTCGAAAGTGAAGTTGAAATGACGGAACGAGAACCGTTTGATTCACACAGTGCAACGCTGTGCAATGTCCTTACTCGACGCACCCACATCATAACATTCTCATGGAGAATGTGAACAATCGGATGATTGATTTCGTTGATGGTTTCAATCTCAACGAGTTCTCGACAAATATTCTGGTGATGGATTTGAGGGATGGAAAACCTCATTGCGAGCGGAATCGAAAATTTTGGAAGCAAAAGTATGATATATTTGTGTTGAATATACGAAATTGGAAGAAATTCGCTGACAAAGTTGAAACAGCTACGTGTAAAGTGAAAACGTTTGTGGCAGAGAAATTTTGAATCATTTCCCTCGAATTCTCGTGTATTTTCCTGAACTACACTGCCTATGGCCACTCGCTTTTTGGCCACGCTACATTAATTTCGTGATTTTCCGCTCCACCGATGCTCATTCGGAAATTCCGAAGCTCTATCTCCAACCAGTTCCAAACTATGGCCACTTCCAGAAGTATGTCTGACAATAATGCCATTTACTCAGTAGCTCAAACATAGAAATACAAAACCTTATGTAAAATTCAACATCAACGATTGTTCGCATTCAGAAAAAAAACTTATTCCGATCGCGATCTACGGCGGCCCGTCCAAAAAGTAGCCAATGAATGGGGCGTAGCTGAAAATTGGCGAATAGGACAACAGCGAAGAGCGGTTAATACCAGCGAGACACGACCAGCTTTCAACGCAAACTCCGTATTCGCGGAGATGGAGAAGAGAGAAATCAGACTTGTGGAAACTATAACACTGTGGTGACACTTTGGTCATCGGCCGATGAATGCATAAAGTATTGCGATAGTTAGATTGAAAACTGCCGTAGTGTTACCTTCGGTTGATTGATTGGTCCTACATCCGGCGTAGCTATAATTCTGTTCGATGATATAATGATAACCAAGAAACATATAGTGCATTCGAACGAGCAATGAATGGGGAGTGGTCTGTCGGGAAGTCAATTAGATTCAACTTTATGAATTGGTTTTTGACATCCGAAAATACCTTCAACTCGTTCTTGATTAACGCACTTCTCGACACAAGTTTTCGGAAGAGACGATCGGATCTGAAAATACAATACAATATACCCTGACCAGAAGGAATCCTAGGTGGTTGACCTAGGGTTGGAATTGCAAAGAAGAAGAATGAGAAGATGATGATGTTCGAATGACCAACGAAACAGAATGTGTTGCAGTAAAAGTAAAATTTCTGTTGCATCCATGGCCTTGGCCATTCAGGTGGAAATCTCGATCTGAAGCATACGTTTCATGATTTTCCGGACCTGTTGGTACTGGGCGGTGCTGCTGCTGCTGTGCAAATACAAACTGCAATCATTTTTTGAACTGGATTGAGACTTTTTCGAGTCTGCGTCCCTCTGTTGGAACCGCATCAATTCTGCGACCAATCCATCGCAGTTGTTCATTTTTAGCTTATGCATCAGCACAACGCATTTTTGGTCCGCCTAGTCCATTTTTTCTGAATATTCTAAGCAGCATTATCACGGAGAATTTTCATCTCTTCGCATTCGTTTTTACCTCAATTCCGCTTCCATTGAGTCCCCCCGTTTGCATTAATTTAACTAGATTGGTTTTTTCGCTTCTGAATTTGTGACCATCTCGCAGAGCGCAGCGATTTAATATGGTTGGCAATCATTGATGTGTATGTCAGTCAGAGCAGAAGAGCGAATATAGCTACGCCAGCGTTGAGACATGAAAAAATGACATCGGGCTCCTGTCACACATAGGGCCCGAGAACGTCTCAAGCAATGCACCATAGATGATTCATGTTGGCATTCGCCTTATCACACCTATGTATGTTTGCACGAGCGCATATTCGCAATACAATACATTGTATTGTTTGACTGTAAATCGATAATGCGACAAATGAGTCCTTATCTCCCTCAGCTCGTTTATGTTTATATGCATATATTGACTTTGTTGGGGAATAAACAGAAACAAATTTTTTGCGGAATAAATTTGCCGAGTACGGATTTCTCGTTCGTCCCGACGAAAACTGTACAAACGGAATAAATCTGAAAGGCTCGATCCGATGGAAATGCGCATGCAAAGAATCAGTTGCACATTGTCAATGTTCGCTGACGACGTCGCAATTGTTGTCATTTTGCAGAATGAAGCAAAAGATTTTTTCGTGAATATTCGTGTGGCCCAGAACGATCGAGACCTGCTCGATCATGAATATTAACGACTCTCGATGTTTTTGGATCAATTAAAGGCATTCCAAAGATCTGATAAGACAGTTGACGTGTGAGTTCCCATCTCTGGTGCTAATGGGCTCCGCATTGATTTCGCATTGTATTTTGCATCTTTCTTCGATTGGCGCAAAAAACCGTACAGAAACTGCGCCGTGCGTAAGCGACGTCGACCGACGACGACGACGACGACTAAGACGACTGGCGCAGCAGCAGTGACGAAAACTATTCGCCAAGCATCGCATCGATGTCCCTCTCTCCAAATCACAAAACAAAATAAATAATCCCCGGCCGACTGTCGATTTCCCCTTCTCTTCGTTCGCATCGGCCGCACATAAATGCGTACAGTGTAGATGTTTTTTATTCGTCGGGTTGTGTGCGTGCGCCTATGTATAGGTATAATGTGCATTTATTATTCCTTCCACTTTTTTCCAACTATTCATCTTCCTCTGTGAATTGTGTGAACACAATTTAGGGTAAAAATTGAAAGACAATATTTGGTGAAAAAATTGAAAATAAAAAAAACGAAATAGACCGATCCGATGAATTTGATTTTAAACATTTGTAATATAATAGGAAAAGAGAAAGACAGAGAGAACGACCTTTTTCTCATTCGATGAGTTTACCCTTTCCTCATTCAATTGCTGCATGCGCATCCACGTAGAGATGGTTGACGCATCTTTTTCACTCGCACCAATTCACTTTGGCCTTCGATTTTTATCGAATGTTTGGATCCGTCTTCACGCACACGCACACAAACACACAGGCATCGCGTCTGCTGCGCCGGCAAATTTCACTGGAATAGGTAAAAAATCGACGAGAGATGGGATGAAGAAAAAAATTGTGAAGTAAATGGGATTTACTTCGATCTTTTTTTCACTTTATTTTTTATGTGTACGGGGCAAGCGAGTCTTGGTACTTCCTGATGATCGAAGTGAGCGATCAGTCCTTCGCAAGCCGTTGAATATTCAAGAAGGTCCTGTGTACATTTCTTTTGCAGAATTTGCTCGTTTTCTTTTCTCTCATTCAGAACAAAACGAGCGATACTTTTCCGTCGGTTTTCTTGGATTTTGTTTTTTTCCAAATTAATGCCGAGTTCGGGAATTTCGCCGATAACAAGAACAGAGTGTTGTTTCATTTATTTCTGGCCGTCCATGCTTGCTGTGCTACTTTCTTACCGTGCGCATTTTTCAGTGTTGTTTTCGCATTTCATTATTGCCATTCACAACGCGAATCGCTTCCATTCGCATTTGCTCGCAACGATTCGCAAGCGTCTGAGATCGCATCATGGATGTGTACAATCAATTCATTTTATCCAAATTCAATGAGACCATTTTAAATCAATTAACGACCGCCGCCACTATGAAAAGTGCTCTGGCGCGACCATCAATCGATTCGAGCTTGCGTGCAAACGATGTCGATGGGATCGCAGAGAAGAGTAAAACAGCAACCATGTCTGGGGCACCAAATGTTACCTGTGAACAGATGAATCAACAGATGAATCAAAATCAATCGACTAACATAATTTTACATGAAATTAATCGTCAGTTTCTTTCAGCCCTGCTGCAGAAAGGAGTCCCGAAATCGACGACGACGGAACACAATAAACAAAATGTTAACTTGAATCCGTTGACGCCGCCCCAAACACCAATTACCATTGCAACGACGGCGGCAACATCAAAATCAGCGAACGGTCCATTTGGTGGAAACTCGCATACCGATGCCACTGACAATGGCAGCCATCGAAAGCGAAAACGTTCGCCGACGGCAAATTACGTTGATGCAGACGACGATGAGATCGAATCGCCGTCGATGTTGACGATGCTCAACCAAAAGATCGATTCATTGAAACGGCGCGATGAAGCCGCAATAAATTATTGTGCTGATTCAATAAAAAAGCGACGCCGGAATGATGACATCAGTAGCACCGATGAGACCGATCCGGATCATGAGAATGATAGCGAGGGCGATGGTGGTGATGGAAACGGTGACGATCGATTCGATCGCAGTGATATTTCGAGCGATACGGAACGCGACGACAAATCGAATTGCAGCGATGGCCACGGAAGCAGCAATTTGTCGAAAATTGGCATGGCATTCGGCGACAACGAAGCATCATTCGATTCTGTATCGACAACTCCGGCGCGAAATTCGTTGCTGTTTAACAGCAGCAGCAGCAGTGGCAAAGTAGCCGCCGGTGCTGGATTGAATCTCGTCACCGACAAGGACAAAATTAATTTGCTGAAATTGATTTCGCTTCAGAGTGACGAAAATAAATTGATTGGTGAGTGGCATTTTGTGAGAGAAGTTGTGGACAAGATAGCAATGTGATGCGAACTGACTGAATTTGGCCGAGCGAACTGCTCGCTTAGTTTGCCACAATTGGAATGGTTTTTACCTTTGACGAGCCATACTCATACGTGACGCATCCAAGCTTCTTTGTTTTGCTTTAATTTTGGAACGATTCGATAGTCTGTAATTATGATTTCGGACCAGCGGGGCGCACAATTTGCTGATGATGTGTGCTGACGACTCTGTTTGTTTTCAGATTCCGGCAAATATTTGTCCAAATATTCATCGTTCATGGAATGCAACAACGAA
>JANTFB010163185.1:0-10006 GCA_026546635.1 Porricondyla nigripennis | reverse complement strand
CCTTCGCGTAGGTACGTGCAGCCAACTGGCGAACAGCGGTTGAACGCAAGACATTTGGTAGGCGATACATCTGGATGTGCGAAAAATAATGCAAGGAAAAAACAACTAAAATTAAAGTTCAATTTCCAGGATAAATCCTGCTTTTCTTGGGCATTTCAGTTTCGAGTGACACAGGAACACAAATCATCGAAACAAAGGTCAAACTCGCCGCAGCAGATAAAAATGTTGAAGTTCAAACATAACCTCAAAATGGAACATATTTCGACATGGTGTAATTTTTTTCATATTGGAATCGCAAGTATGATGGATGCAATTTGTCATGTTCAGTCGTATTTGGCGATTGCGATAAAGAAATGTGAATTGTAACAAAGTTCGATGGGGACCGTATGACTTGACACAAAAATTATCTTGAGCGACGATATTCATCTGAATGTATGACCTTATGCATAAATCAGGGAGGTGTTGGTCGTATGGCCAACGTGCATGAGCCGGCTAATGGAAATTACATAATGAACTCCTTGGAGAGCGAAGCCGAAGTGAAAAAAACTCGATGGACCACCACCGAGAATGGAAGTTTCTCGAAGCTCATTGTTCGCACTGCAAATGTGATTATATTGAGGCTAATGAAGCAGCACGCACAAGCACGCACCAACTTGTGACCGATAGTGGAAATTCTGATTTCGCATTTGGATGATGAAATTCACTCACAAATATGTGAAATTCGGATCGGCACTCAGTATTTCGTGATCGCACAGAGGGAAGATTCGACAATTTGTCGACCCGTTGTGACGCGAAAATTTTGACTTATTTTCATACAATAATTTACTCACTTTTGTTCGAATTTATTGAATTTATTCAATGGACTTCTGTGAAAAACGACCGGCAAAAATGAATATTCGCAGCGGAGAGAAAGCAGCACAGCACTTTTGATAGCACGACACACACGGTTAGAATGGAGAGCACGTTGCTCGCTAGACGAAGCACACTGGCAGAATTGGTTCTACGTGAGTCGAACCAATACATGCACATTCGTATGACGGAGTGTCGCATGTGCGTTTCACACTTGCAATGGCTTCAACGGTGGCGTGCGTGAGTGCTCACGCGCTTCGTATTTTCGACAGAAGAATATTCTCGAACGGTATACGCTTTTCATCACTTCAGATTGCCAGCGATTATGATTGTTCGATTTTGTGCATATTTGTTTACACAATTCAAATGTCATTTCTTTGTTTCTATGCCTCTCTCTCCCCCTCTATCTCTTTCTATTTCTCTTTCTCTCCCTTTCTCTTCATCTCTCTCTCTCTCTCTCTCGTCGTGAATATACGCGAAAAGAACAAAGAACCGAATCGAACATGTCAACTTAACCGTTACGCCTCCATGAAGGTCCATTTGTAATTGATGTTTCGGCGAAATTGCAATCTCGCTTTTGCGCATTCTTAATATTCTGGGTATTTCACGATTCGATTCAAGCGAAAATGTCGTTTTCGGTCGACGAATTTGAACAAAACCTGATTAAATCGATTGACACACTCTTGGAAGAGAAATCATCGCAATTGGTAGAGCACATTGAGGACGATGCGGTGCAAAAAGTAGCTGATGTTTGGCCGACGATCATGCCAAAGTATGCGGAAGGCAATTATCTGCTGATCGACGGTCAAAAATATGTGAAATGGTCAACGATCGATTCAGAAGAGCCAAAGCCGTGGACGAAGAAATCCAAAACTCTACCGGCAACGAACAAGCATAACGTTGCCGCGGCGACGCACATTGATGGGTGGTCGGCCGTATTACAACCACAGCCAACCCAATACACCGCTGCAGCCATCAACCACACACAACAGATTCTGAATCAGTATCAAAGTCTGTTGTATCAGTACAATTTGATTCGTAATGGACAAGGGCAGAATATCGTCGATCGGCTCATGTATTCAATAAATCCGAATTACGGCGGCTTCGGAAATCTATTGGCCGCCTCAACGGCGCTGAATTGGAACATCGCCGCAACAGCAAACTACAGCAATCAAATGAAACTGGTGAATCTATTGAATGGTTTAATGATGCAAAACAACCATGGACATCGGGCCGGAAAATATCAACCACAAACATCGAAGAAACAATGGCTCGCTGCCATCAATCAATCAACGGGAATCCATTGACCACGGGGAAAAAGGCCGGAACGAAGGTTCTTCTAAGCTCTAAGAAAATGCTAGGTGAACAAAATTTCTTTAGAGTTTTTTTTCGGAAATTCCAGAATCCAGATCATGGTCACGATGAGGTGAAGACATCGGTTGCAACGAGCAAACGAAACTTTTTAACGATGAATTTTTATCAGTCACCGACATCAATCGTAATTTAATTATGATTTGAATGTCAAATCTGTGTACAGCTGTACAGTCTGACTCATGAGTCATGACAATTGCCATTGTTGTTTCATTCGAAATCTTTAGAAAAATAAATAAAAAAAATATCGTTTGATGCGGTTAGAATTTTCAATTTGGATCGCAAGTGAAATGACATCGTCACCTCTCGCTTCGAGGGTGAACGAGAGTGTGCATCCAGGGTGGTGAGCATTTGACAGCAGGTAACACCAAAATGGCACCGCGACACACTAGGGACGTACTGACTTTTGCGATTCAAAAAATCAAAATTCATTTAACCGATTGCGTATCAGCACAAGACAGCGTCACCCGTTCCAAACTGCACAGTGAATTTTTAGTTTTTTCGTCATTTTTCTGGGCCATTTCGAGTTTTTTTTCGGTATCTCTCCCTCTGTTTATCTCTTGAAACTGTTTAAATCTATTTTAATATGAGTGCAGCGGCATTGACTCCATTCCAAACACCACAACGTGTTAAATCTGCGAATAATAGCGCCACATTGAGTACACCGTTGATGGTACCGCCATCGCCGATGCTCCAGCAAATGGGCTTCGGTACAGGTAAACTGATTGCCGTTCAGATTTGGTTCAATGTTCACTGTCGGCATACCACTGTACGATTTTTTTTTATTTTTTCACTTCAACTACAGGTGTTCACATCTATCGTATTGAGCGGTCGCCAAAAATTGGCAAAGCATTGTCACCATGGGTGGTGAAACGAGTTCGAGGTCGAACCAATGCATCTGACGAAAAGCAAGTGATTTCATCTCGATTATTGGACGAAGCGAATATTTTGAAGTGAGTCGTTGCAGAAAAATAGTTGTCGCAGTGCTCTATGAGCATTTTTCTGAAGAGAAATATTTAAAAAAAATCATTTACAATTAGATCGCTGGATCACCCGAATATCGTTGGCTATCGCGCCTCGAAGACATTGTCAGACGATCGACTGATTCTGGCAATGGAAACGTGTGACACATCGTTAGGCGATCAAATTGAAGCGCGCGTCGAATCATCGCTGGGACCACTAGAGTCGGTGAAGATTAGAAAAATGGCGTGGGATGTCTGCAAGGCACTCGACTATTTACATAACACCGCGCTTGTGCTTCACGGCGATCTCAAATCGTACAACGTTCTGATCAAAGGCGATTTTGAGCTGTGCAAATTATGCGATTTCGGTGTCAGTCTACCGCTGACCGAAGACGGTTCAATCGATCTGAAGAAAAACCCAGATGCGAAATACACTGGCACCGATCTCTGGTCGGCACCTGAAGTATTCATGGACAACATCGACGACATCACAACCAAAACTGATATGTTCAGCTTCGGTTTGATCATTTATGAATGCGTATCACTGCAGGCACCACACGCTGGATACACGGCCGATTTCGATGACAGCCTACCTCTACGGGACAGCAGTGCCATAAACGATGTATCGGAACTGAACAATGAGAACACTCCGCCGCCACCGAAACAAGCAAAGAAACTGTTCAGCGATCTGAATGAATCGGATACGTCGCTGAAAACAGCGTTCGACTCTGAAGTTTCATCGACGAACGTAACCCTCGATGAAACAACTGACGACAGCAGCATTTTAATCAGAAGCACGGCCGCCACTATGGGCGACAATACTGCGGATGCGATCGAAAACTATCTCGGCACCCGACCACCCATCCCCGATGTATACGATCTTCCCGAAGATTACAACGTCGTGTTGGAGATATTCTTCTTGTGCACAAACGAATTGCCGGAGAATCGACCGGATGCCAGCTACCTCGCCAAACATCTAGAAACAGTTATCGCTTAGAAGAATAATCTTTAACCATCAATGGACGAACGATCGATTGGAATAGTTTTTTAAGTTAAATTCCTCACGGCATATCCGTAGCAGGAACCGGGACCATTCTGGTCATGGAAAACTAGATAGCAAATGACAATAAAATTTATGATTAGTACCGGATTTCAGTTGGTTTGGACAATGCATACGCCCGAGTCAGGTACGGAGAACGACGCAAGAACTTATTTCGGTCTCATAAATAATTCACCTGCTTCAAGGATGTTTCGACCGTTTTCACATGGACGAGCGAATACATAAAGCACTTAAAGCTCCACGGTTCCACACCATATTCATTCTTTTCGACGCTAGCAGCTTGTGCCGGGTGTCGTAATGATTGCTGACCTGATCGACTGTGGTATGATCCACTGCCACAGCTATTCGCACATAGCGATCAACTTTCAAAATTTAATTACTAATGATATGACTCTGTCTATGGCTCTGACTCTGACTCCTCGCGTCGAAAAACTGTTCAATATACGGTCATTTATAAACGACAAAAATAGAGATATGTTTATTTGTTTTCAATTTTTCTCTGTGTCAGTTGCCTCTGGCACCGACGTGTTTGTTGCGCCGAATTCGAGTCCTACGTTCCAATTACAGTAGGCGTATCGATTACATATTCAATATTTATTAAGTTAAATTTGTGGTGTTTATCTATCTCATTGAAATGTTGGATTTTCTCCATCACATTGAACTCATACGGTTTCCGTTTCTGGTAGGAAAGCGTCGAACTCTTCTGTGACAATCGCATCTATATTGTAGAAGGACGCATGCAGTGCCACCACGAACGTCGATGCACCTGTTCAAGAAAAGAAAAAATAGCAAACATCACGCACGAGTGTTGTGGTATGTGGATGTGAAGGTTTCTGCAGTACTATCCCAAAAACATGGTGTCGGTCTGCGAAATTAGCTGCGAAATACTCACCGATTACCCAGAACATAATACTCCCCGCACCAAACAAGTATAAAATTGGTATGGCCGCAATGTTTGCGGCCACGCACAATTGATTCGTGGTAAATGATTTCCCGAACAATACAACGGGCGCTTGTATTTTTTGAATGCGATAACTGGCATACATAACACCGGCCATCACAATCAGTATCAATGGTGATGTGATTCTACAAACAACGAGATAAAAGGGAATGGCAAGATAAGAGTGTGAGGATTTCCGGTGAATGCTGAATCACTTACAGGCAATATAAAATCAACACGAAACTAATCGCCACGTAGTTCATTTGGAAGTATGTTAAATTTCGTATGAATCTTGCGGTGAGTCGCTGCAAGCCGCCGATCGCCTTCAAGTTGCCGAAATTGAAGAATTCCGACCATGGTCGCATGTTCGCCCGTATGAATCCGAAAATCTCATTGAATCGCGGAATTTTCGTTGTTAATCTGCAAAATGAGAGATGGAATAGTTGCGGTTACTGCATCACTGTCTGCACGAGAAAAGTTGTGGAAATTGTACATACGTGTTAAGTGTGAATTTTTGTGGCGGCGGCGCATCTGCCATGTTTCCGCTCACACCAGACATGTCGACATTCACATCCATCGTGCTCTATTGATGTGACGAAATGTGTGTTCGGCCAGAGAGAAATTGCGAAACAAAAAACACGAAAGTCCACGGTGATCCGTGGAGGCACTTTCTTCCCATAAAATAGTTATGATTCTGGAAAATTCGTTCGTTCCACTGAAATGCTACGAAGAGGAAATATTTATTCTTTTACTAAATTAATTGGTTTTTTTGTGTCGTATGTATCACTTTGTTCGGGAGCTCGTATTGTTTTGCTGTCATGCATGCAATATGCGATAATCGGGGCAAGACGCGTTGACAGCTGATGTGTCAGTCTCAACAGATTCGACGACGTCGTACAAATGGCAATCGTCGCAACCATTTTGGTGCTAGCTCGCATGAGCATGTGTGCGTGTGTGTTTGTGCAGTCGCAGTGTATGTACGTTCGTTCGTCTTTCTTTTCTTCGCATTTTATTTACTTTGTAATTTCGTGCTGTGTGCGAGGCAACAGGCTGTGCCAATATTTACATTGTGAACATTGCACACTTGTGGTCAATGGACGACTCATGGAAACGACTAGATAGAAAGTGGTCTTATGTGAATTGGTTTTTGATTTTATTCGATAAGCGTTTTTGTGATTAGTTCCAAAATTCCGAGCGGGCAAAATGTCTCGTAGCGATGACAAAGTCCGGCCAATCCATCCTGTTCTGCTTGGTAGTACGCTTTTGGGAGTTTCTCTTTGCGTGAAGTCGATGGACTATTTAACAAAAATTGCGAACGTACATTAGGTCAACTCGTGTACGGACAAAGCTGCCCCAAGTGAATTGTACCTGAATACGATGTGGACGATATCGCCCAATACGCCGTTATGATCGCCGAGTGGCTGTTCGGAGACCTCGCATATCGCTTTGAATAAGCATTCTTCGCCATTGAATCCGGCCCTGAAAACATTGGATGATTAATTCGTATACGAATCAGTTGCGTTGAGCATCCGCACGGCGACATTTTCACCTTTCCATTTTATCCATGATGATTTTGTAAAGTTTCTTCCGTGACATTAGAGTATCGAGAATCTGACGTTCTTTGCGAGATTTTTTTTTGTCCTGGTGGGACTGCTTTTCGGCGATCATATCATTTGAATCCTTTTTCATGGCTTCGTCGGACACATTCACACTATTCGTTGCAATAGTTTGGGCTATCGTTGACTGTGCTGTCGAATTAGAACCAGTCTCAATTACGGTGTCTGCCGCTTCATCGAGATTACGTTGCCGATTGGGATCCTGAAAAATATTCGTGGAATGTTTGCTCATTAATTTGGCAGCATCTTTATAAGACATTTTTTTACTTACATTGAATGTTCCGGCATTCACACCGGGCTCATCAATCTGGGTGCATCACAACACATTGATTCGGTTAAATTAATTGAATTTGAATTGGGACAGTGTGAAGTAAGGACATTGAATAATGCATGGAATTTATTTACCGTTGCGAATGGTAGTGGCACCAGACCTTGACCAGTATCGAAATATGGCAAATAGTAGTTCGTTTCGAAATTGTATGACATGTAAACGTTTCGATTTTTCAACGACAATGGAATGGCCAAAACGATGGCAAACTGCAATTTTAACAATTTTATGTTGACCAAAAGCACTCGAATACTACATTAAATGATTGAGTAACGAAATCTCTTTTACCGCGATGGCACTGTTATATGGGAAATATAACGCTCGTTTATCTCTCGAATTCACTGCAGATGGATCGGCGTTGTGGTCTCCAAATGAGTAGCAAACACTAGTAGTAAGAAGAATCGCAACGAAGCGCACTTGGCATGCCAACAAATTCATGTTTCTAAAGAGATTCGATTCTATAGAGCTGTTGGACCCGAAATAACGACACGTGTTGTGGTATCGACTGTTGCGAACTGTCTTGGGAACCAAAGATACTTTTGAATGGATAATACGATTGTGCGGCGGTGAAAGAATGGAAGCGAAACGTTACGTGTCAATTAGCGAGTTCGGATGTTCTATTTTGTGGATATGATTTGTAACAGCACACGTCCAAGACACGACCAGCGAGTGGATAGCGACGCGCGTTAACTGCATTTATCTGCTTTGCAGTTTTCAATGCAGTGTGATGAGCTATTGAAACATTCGCTTCGGACCGATTCGGCAGAGATTGAGATGAAGTAAACCCTAATTCTTGGTGTTTGCTTTCGTTCTCACATTTCATTTTGGTAAAACCAATGGCGCTTGGCGTAGGCAGGCGCGTAAATATTCGGAAGAGACAATTATTCGTTTTCATGGTTGACTTGGGTGCAGAGCAGCAGCACAAATAGAGTAGCAAACCGCACAAAAAATCCCTTGGCCGGTGATGCAGGCACATTGTTTTGGATATTGCTCTTTAAAAAAATAGATGAACGCCCTAATTTACACAGAACTGAAGAGGAGGGAAAAATACATACCTTTTCACTCAGACTATATTCGTCGAAATATCTTCTGACCGGTCATTGTGCCTTTCTCTCCGGGGTCGGGCCAAAACAAAATTGAGCTTGCGCATGCTTCATTTTGAATATTTTGAAGCGTTGTTTGGCTCTCGGAGAGATGCAGTTAACGATTTATGGGATGACTTTTTGCCGCTGTAGCATCATAAGACGCCGTACTTCAGGCTTGTTCCGTATTATATTTCAAATGCTTCCAATACTAAAAGAAACTTTGGAAGGGATACACACACATTCATTAGACTAATCGCTTTTTCGACTTTCGGGAATAACAGTTTGTCCGGAGTCTAGATCCTTTCGATTGCCGCAACAACAGAATCAACAGGATACGCAGGTCAGAAATGTTTTTTCCTCTCTATTTTGAGATAAAAATTCGATTCAGATTCGGGAATTGGCTTTGAAGTCAACAAATCTTATGATCTGGTTGCGAATGCCATTGCCAAACTTAATTTTTCTGGTGGTGGCGGAGCTGCAGCCAATCGCAACTTGAATCACCTGCGGGAAAAGTCTTGTGACTCGACTTCTTTTCGATGGCCCAGAAATTTGAAGGCGTATTTATTGATTGGACACAGCAACACAATGTTAAGATCCTGTGATCAATTTATGGAGGTGCAATTGTTTGAATAGATATATCTCGGGCGAGATGGAAATAATCGAAATAATTGAGCCTGCCGAAGTGACTGGCCAAAATTTCGGAATGACTGGCCAAATTCTGCCCGTGTAGAAAATCAGTAATATTGGCTCTTAATGTGACTGGTTAAGATCTCGTGTTTCATCTCACCTATTGCCGTTCTGTTCTCGTGTGCCCTCTGAACAAAGCCACAACTAAGAAACAATTGTGATATTAATTGTGAAATGCATGGCTGTTAGATTGCATTTTGGAAACATAATATCGTGGCTTTATTGAGAACGGGCCTTATGTTTTCCGGTATGCGGCGGAAGATAAGTGCACATAATGAAAAATAATATCTCATCTTAATATCGTGATCAGGTCGAAAATTCCGTTGGGGCAGTCTATGCCATAGGCCTTCTCACAAGATTCACCATTCCGTCCCTTTTGCTCGGCCACGTAGTATTTTTTCGGTAAGTTCTCATCTTTTGAAGTCGTCGGTCTGTCTGCAAGCAATTTAGAATTTCATGACGATGGGCTTAAATACAGATGGGATGGAGTGAGAGGAAATGGAGAATACTCACGAAAACAATACGTGAACCAGGTCACCCAAGACACCATTGTGTACGCCAAATTCATGGAGGTTCGCTTCACAAATAGCTTTCAGCAGACATTTATTGCCATTCAGCCCGTGCCTGAAAATGAGAAAATGTAATTTTTGAGAACTGACAGTGCAGGGAGCTTGATATCATACTCACTGTAATATTTTATTTTCGATCGTTAGATAGAATTTTTTGCGGGAGATGAAGCTATTCCGCACGCGTCGTTTCGCGCTCGGACTCCTTTTTGCCAATGATTCTGATTTTACTAAGTTCTGCGTTACATACGCTGATTTGTTATGTCGTCCATTTGTTAGCGTCTCAGTTTCGCTTGGTAAGAGTTCTGGGTCGGCGTCCAGCTTTCGATCTTCTACAGTATCACCGTTGATCATCTATCGTTTGCATTAATACAGTCATAGTTCTGCTATAAATGACCGCTTCGTCCCGCGAGTGCGAGCTGCCCTTTTCTAACTTACCGGTCCGAATGGTGGTGGATCTAGGGACAGTTCTTTCACACTATATGTCGGATGTATGTAGTTCGATTCGATGCAATACGAGACGAAAACATCACCACGACCAT
>JANTFB010163074.1:0-10013 GCA_026546635.1 Porricondyla nigripennis | reverse complement strand
ATGTGAGCGCAAATGACACACACACGCACCCAAGAGAATGTGCGCCTGTGAATTCTCAACATTCAAGCGATTCAGTGAAACACAACAATGGGTGAACGTTAGAGTGGCCGTGAATGGCCGGAAATTTTCGATTTTCCTTGATCGCGAAAAGGTGCCACGTGACGGGTAAAATTTCCGACGGGAACGCTGAATACTTCCTCAAGGCGAGAGTTAATTTTGCTCGCAATTTTCAACATTTATCGGCGCATAGCTGATGATGCACCACCGAATCCAGCGACCGCACATGTTCTCGTAGTGCCGAGGATGACTGCCGCGGTGGCGACCTGAATTAATTCTCACTGCAAAAGTAAATCGCATTGAGGAAATATTGAACGTTGTCCGGTCGCGGTGGAGCTTCGGCAGGGGTCTGCATTCGTAAAATGGCACCATTTGAAGTCAGTCAAGTGAACATGTCTTCGGTAACTGTGAAGTGTGGGAATGTAAGCTACGACCGAAGATGCACCAAAAAATGGATGAATAGATTTCTGGGTCCATTGTTTGTCCTGCAGCTAGATCCAATCGCTGGATTTGTCTAAAGTTTCCAATCGCTGCAATGCAGTCAGTGAGTGAATGATTTGTATCGTCGAATTCGGAACGGAAGGAGTGAAATACTCTGAGACTGAAGTCACACCCGGATTCGATCACTTTTCTCATGGACATCATTCTTCATACTGCTTAATCAGCATGAAAGATGGACGACGCCACGCATCGTCATGTACGAAATGAACAGACGCACACTCAAAGACGCTGGGCAATTGTATAAAATATGCATCGATAGAGAGCGTAGCACAACAGACAATTCGTGCCGTATTCAATCTGCACATTTGCTCGTATGTATCGTGCGATGGCAGTCGGGACCGCATGCTGTGATTATATTTACACAGTTAAACGATACTGGCGACATCGGCCAAATTTATTCTGCTTCAACTCGGGCAACTCCGCCCTGAACCGAACGGCTGAACAATCGTTTAGTTCCATCGAATGAATTCTGGATAATAACGACGTGCTTGGCGCAGTTGAAATCACTTGACTCCTGCCGAAGAAAAGATTTGACCTGCGAACACAATTCTCATCGCCGATTTTTGTGTTGTGTTGATATTTCAGCAGCCGATTGCTCGCTATCGCAAGTCATCCTTCCATCGGTTCGACGCGACGCAAAGAAATGAATATATATGTGTGTGTTCAACGGCCGTCGTGTGTACCAGCCGCATCGTCAAATTTATGATTCGGGAGTTTCTAGTTTTCAATCGACTTCGGCCGTCGGCAGAGTGTTGAACACAGGGCTCGTCCAGTTATTCATAAAACTTGTATGAACTGATGAACATCCGAAATGAAAATTTTAATCCTGAATGGAAAATCAAGATTCACGAGCTGATATTTATTCAAGAATTCATATCTAATTCACTTGAAGTTCATCCGGAATGCTGATTCGCGTGAGTTCCATGGTTCATGTCACGCGACTCTGCAAATAAATCCAAAGGTTCACTGGAGACTTTCTTATTGTCGATGTGTGCATCTTGAACAAGAACATACACTGGAGACAGGACTACCTACTTGACACCTTCCAATAAGTGGACTTGATTTACGCCATCATTCACCATCATTGAAATCAAACAGGCCGTAATGAAACTGAATACCAAAAAGGACCCGGGCCCCATGATGCTTAATAATAACTGCGATCTACTCGCCCCGGTTCTGAAGGCCATATTTGATGTGGTTTTCCAGACGGGAAATGTCCCCGACTCGTGGAAGGTTGGTTATATAATCCCAATCCCCAAGAAAGGCAATCTGGCGGATATCAACAACTACAGGGGCATTGCGATTCAATCCGTTGTGCCAAAGATCTTCGAAATGCTGATTACCTCAAAACTGTCATATCATATTCGTTCACTCATTCCTAATCATCAACATGGATTTTTGGAGGGCAGATCTACGACGTCAAACCCAATTGAAAAAACTCAATTCATCAGGAATGCATTGCGACGAAACGAACAGGTTGATGCCATTTACTTCGACCTGAGCAAGGCGTTTGACACCGTTACTCATTGCATACTGCTGAAGAAACTCGCTGCTCTATCGATCCCGTTTGTTTTCTTCAAAACAATTGCTGCATTCATAACTGACCGTTATTATATACCCAAAATTGACGGTAAAATTTATCCGGAATTTATCCTCAAAGCGCGGTTCCCCAGGGATCACACGTTGGTCCTTTGCTATTTTTGATAATGTGTGCGGATATGCCAACTTGCACGGGTACATCAGGATGTCTTACGGCTCAATTCGCTGACGACACCAAGTTTCTATCGATTATCAAAACACGGCAGGATTCAACAATGTTGCAGGCTTCAATTGACAGATTCCACCAATGGACCATTGAAAATGAATTGTTGCTCAATCCAACCAAAAAAAACCGTGGGACATACACTCGAAGGGGTGTGGCAAACATTTCCACCTTTTACTTTATTGACACGGTTGAAATTCGATTGGCAACCCAAGTAAGAGATCTTTTTGATGAAAAGCTTGGATTTGAGGCTCACATGGAGGACATCAGATTACGAACTAATAGGATATTCGCTGTTGGATACCGTTTTTGCGCTGAGTTGGCAAACCGGCGTTTGATGCTCCAAATCTTCCGATCCTATATTATGCCAGTATGTGAATATGGTTCTGCTGCTTGGTACTCAATTAACGAAAGGCAATCTGGTATCGTCGAAAATATCTCAGAAAGAGTGAACAGATTCGTGCTGAGAACGGGCAAAACGCCGCTCAATTACAACCACATGCCTTATACAACAAGACAGCAGCAATTGAACATGACTTCACTTCAGGCCAGAAGGAAAATCGGGCTTTTCATCACGGCTATAAAGATCATGAAAGGGGAACTTGCTACTTCCATTCAAAACATCTTTGAAGCTCATAAATACTCGCGTGCCAGGATTACGAGGAATCCAAGAATATTTTTTATCGAGGCATCACAGGCTACCAATATCAGCCCGGCGTATAGGATGATGTCACTGGTTAACGAATTCAGAGGCCTTTTTGACATCAACGAAAATACTCACACAATCGCAAATAGGATCCGACTTCACGTGCTGGAACCGAATTAATTGGATGATCCATACAAACAAAATTTCAACTTTACTAGTATATATTTTTATTGTTGTAATTATTTTGTAAATTTCGAAGGATCGGTCAAATCCGGCGTACATTACCGGATCGACCTGGCACAGCCAAGATCCGTGCGTCTAGAACGTACAATAAAAACAAAAAACAAAACAATATTCACAAACTCAGTTCAGACACTGAGCAGAGCACGTTAGCCCGTGTTTTTCAGTCAGAATGAATTTTTCTCGTCTCGAATGTAAAATGGTTCTTCAGAATATTACAAACGACTGGCCCAGCCCTGGTTGAATAGCAATTACCGGCTGCCAACATTGTATTTCCCCAAATTAATTACTACCGAGTGGTTGATGGTGGTCATCGAAATCGTAATCGTTTGCCTGGATGCTATCGTCTCGTCTCGACACTGTTCCTTTTAATTTTCGCACCACCGCAATCGACAGCGCAAATGGAATTGTGCAAAAAAGCGGCACGTTCAGTTCATACGTGGAAGGGATGAATGGAGACCCTGCACTGGCTGCACAACTATTTAATTTCCCGAAAGCACTCTCCCGAATGCTCGCTTATCGTCACATACCCACACACACACACACTCTCTCGCACAACAAAGTCATAAATTAATAAATTTAAATTGCAACGAAGCATACAAGCAGCGCACGATGATAAAAAGTTGACAAAGGTCCAATGACTCGCTGTTATATTCTTCCCATTCGAAAATGATATAAATGATCCGAGATTCATAACCATAGAAGCAAACATAGGCATCGAACGACGGCACTCGTGAGTCAAATGGAGAAAATCCCGAATATAATATAATAAATAACATTTGTCGTGGCAAAACAGTTGCAAAGTCATACACACATGCACAACGTACGCATTAGATGCCGCCAATTGCCGCCGTCGTCGCCGCCCAAGAACAATAGAAACCGAATCGAATATCGGTCCAAGACCGATGCTGTGTTGGTGCAAGCCAGCGCCTGTCTACGTCCGTCTGTATCGGTGTGTGCGCAATAGGGCGAGAGTATCGTTTTATTAATTTCTATTCTTACAAGCGTTTCTTACGGGCGCACAAATCACTCGGCAATGGTGTTAGGTGTGTGTATGTGCGTATGGCGGCTCGCAACCCTTTTACCATTATCGTCACTCTCCCAATGAGTCAGTCAGTGACGATGCCGAAAATTTCTGGTCAATTTTTATTCAATCGGCATCATCCACCATAAACATGTGTATCTCGAGCATGTCGGTCGCCCGTCTCCACTCATCAGCCAACCTCTAACCACACACATGATTTAGACATTTCTTTGTGTTTTGACTCCGTTAGAGGATTTTGGCTTAAAAGCAAATATTTATGGGAGTAATTATTTATAAATTCATTCCTATAATGATAATGAATAAATCTTTTGTTCATTTGTGCGATCGAAACGTCGAAATGGTCGCTGCATGTGCATTTCAGAAATTAGATTACGGATGGTATGGCGATGCTCGACCATAATGTGTGGAAAGATGGCAAATGATTTTCATTTTCGTTCATTCAAACGTCACATTTTGGGTGATAAATATTCCCCTAATTGACATGTACGATGTAGCCAGCGAGAAAACGGAAAATGACGACTTCACTGCGAACCACTCAAATGGCCCAATGATTATGACGAGCATCGGTAGCGTATCACTCGACAATTTAATTCTTTAACCCCATTCTGATGTGGCCGATCGTATTTGTATTCGTATCACCGTCGGCTGTTCGTGTACGTAATGGAAAGTCATCGGAGTTTCGGCAGCTAGGTCGACGTTATCGTTTCTTCTTCTCTTTTTTCTCTTTTTTCATCTTCATTCTGACATCATTTTTCCTACCGTCCGTGCTTCTTGCACACTTTTTTCCATCGATTGTCTTCATGCCACTGGTTCAATTCGGTTGATTTCTTGTGTGTTTCTCTCGCGAAAGTACAATGCCGCGGCCTCTGCATCCCGATTCCCATGAATCTGCTCCTCACAATGAGTGCACAGACACACTCACAAGCGCACGCACATACTCCATGTTGTGCAGTACACGATTGTATTTACGTAATTCGTACGAGACGCAAATAAATGTAAATGTCACAAAATAATGTATGATTGTATGATGTTTATACAAGATAAAAGCATCTGCTGCTGCTGTTACTGCTCCGCTGCCCGGTTATTTGGCCGCATCGCTGCTGATGCTGGCACTAGTGCCACTGTTGCTGGAGTGCTCGGTCGCCTGTTTGCTGTACGTTTTTTGCTTGTCTCACCATATCATTATTTTTAGAATGTGACGTTATCTTAAATTGGTCTCGGAAATATTTGAATTGAATTCGTAAGTAGTTCAGGGAGCTCTCCTTCCTCCCCATCCCCTCCTCGCACGTCCGACATTCAATACATCGAACAAATAGTGTAGCATCAGATATAGTGAACGACACCACACGCTCGCTCGTATCTTGTCAATAAATTTCGTGATACAAATGCAAAGCGAATGCTACTGCCTGCGATACGTATTTAATTATTATTATTATTATTGTTATGCCTGGCTATTGGTGTACAAACGTCGCGCCAATGGCATCCTCGATTGGTAATATGGCAACGAATTATTGTGCCAAACTGCAAACATACTCGATTTCAATATTTAATTTTATTCTGTCGCCCCCTCGTGAGACATGAATTTTCGAAAATTACGAAAAAAAACCTTCAAAGTTTTGGCCAAATGTCGAAAAGTCAACCTATCATTATTTGTCTATTTATCTTATACGAAATTAGAATTGCCATTGACCACCCATCATCATCGTTGGTGCGTCGGCTCAAAGAGAGTGTCGCCGATCAATGCGCTCGTAATCGATGTATAATTGCCTTTGTCCCACCACATGCGACGATTGCTGTCGATATGCTCGAATTTCCATTGACACGATAAAAAAAAAATGCTCCGGAAATTCGTAGTTTTCGTGAATGACAGAGTTGGATGTTGGTGCTTTGGTCATTAGAACCGTACAGTGGTCGACGGGCCACCGAATGCGTGTAAAAATTCCTCATTACATCAATGTTTCGTGCACACGAGTCTCAATAGATATCGGATCGAAGGGCCAGTGATCCATTCAACACCATGTAGAACGGAGAAAGAGAGGTGAACAGCATTTACATCGGACGCAGAACATAACCGGAACGAACAAAAAAATCGTTCATTCAAATACTCGTATAAAAGGCAGCGCGCTCATTCAAACAGGTGAAATCAAAAAGCATTTCATTTGACACATTAGTCACACATCGACGGTCAATGGTCGATAGTTGTGTCCACTACAAAAGCATATGCTGCATCCGGAAGGTACGCGGCGGCAGAATTCCGTGAAATTGACTGGCTGATAACGACACTTCAAACGATGAATGGCGCGTCGGGAATCCAGTTTTCCGAATCATATCATAGTTCCCTGAATGAATCCTTCCACGTTCTCAATTCACAAGAAGTCACGCGTTTCTGATGTCACCAATACTCGTCTGCGTTATCCAGAACATGCGATCAGCGGTCAACAACGATTGCTCTGATTTTTGTCGTCTCTGAAACTCTGCTGTGTGATACTGTGTGCTGAATCGCACTAAATATATCCTCAATTGAAATTATGCATTTGCTCTGTATGGTTGCAGCGCGCATCATTTTCACATGAGAAACAAACCGAACAACGAGCAAGTGTTTAATGTGTAATTAAATTACGCAGACGAGAGAACGAGGAACGGCAGACACAAACAAACCAGCGAACGAACGAATGATAAACGAAAAAAATAAAAATTGAAAAGAAAAAGAAAGAAAAAAATTGAACGAAACATATTCAACATGTGTGTGCAGTGTGCTGTGCGCAATGTGTATTAACTAATGATAATAATTATTATTTTTAATGCGGACGATTATTTGTACGTTATTTTATGATGATGCTCTTCAGCCGCTGCTGTACGGAGATGGGCAATACAAATTTCGTACTGCGTATCCCTCGCACCACGACTAAATGTGTTTCCTCTCCTTCATCCAGCTCAGCTCACTCTGTATGGCGTATGCGCCATGCTAACGAATATGTACGAATAAAGACCGTACATATGCAGCGGCTCCCATCGTGGTAATTTGTTATTTTGGGTCAATGCGCGTTGCGCGAACAGAAATTATATTAAAATGTGCTCGGTTTGACGATAAAGCATTCATTTATGCTTTCTGTTTTTTCTCAATTTTTTCTCTCTTCCTCTTTCTATTCGCGCAATGGAAACGAAGTATCTACTATGCACTCGACTGCTGACTGCTCAATTGTTTTTTTTTTCATTTTCGTTTTTCTTTCACTCTCCGAAGGGAAAAACAACGCGAAAAAAGTAGCGAGCGCCGGTCAATCTGTATCGCTTACACTCGCCGCTTCGCGTACAAACTCGTATTCCCATATTGCATTCTCTTGCGCAAAGTGTTGCAGATGTACCCGATGATATGTGATTGTGAACAGTAAACAAACACTAAACACTGTTTTTTGATATTTATTTTGTATCATTTCCAACTCAATGTACGCTGAATGGGGAACCAGTGCGAAGGGGGCAACATCCCCCGCTCCCCTCTTCACCTTCTTCTCAACCAGAAATGATAATAATGCATTTCCATTTTCCCTGCCATACATTACGCTGTGATGCACACACAATCTTGTGAATGATCTATTCTATATATGCATTTTGCGCCATTCTCCTTTCATCTCTCATTGGGAAAAATATTGTCGTTTGGATGTTTCTTGTGGTGATGTACGTAGTGGGGAATTGTCGTATCGTTCAATGTCTGAAGTCATGAGGGCTCATAAATGCCACTCATACAGGCGCTAGCTCACCAACACAGACGCATACGCGCAAGCGATACGTATGCCCTGCAATGAAAGCGACGCCCGCCATACCAATACGCAACGGAATGAATTTGGTTCGGTCTCGGCAACGAACACACGCGGAAATGTGTGGCGTCTTCGTGCCTAGAAAAACGACATTGACAAATTTATTTCCACATTTTGTGTTGTCGTCGCTGTCGTCGGGCCGGTTCGCCTACAGTAAACAAACTAGAATCGCTCCCCAACAGTCGCCGTCCGTCGTGTGTGCATTTCTCTTTTGTATGAATTATGTTGCACAGCACTAGATATATACGATGAACCACAATCAATCGACGGAGCAACACAAAAGTTCGGATATTCTTGTTCGCGTTCGGCTAAAATCACGTGAATAATATAATGAATACCATGCGAGCGGTGGTAACGCGCAGCGGAACATATGCAATGGAACTGGGAGCATTGTGCGAAAGTGTTTCGAGAAAATTGTTTTGGAAAATGTTTTCGGAATTCCCACAGTTTGGCGGGAATGGGGTACTTTGGATGGGTTGGAATGGTTTTGGGCACGGTCACGTATGTGTGGATACAACGCCTCGCTGAGACTTTGTTGTGGCAAACGAAACTAAATTACAAAAAAAAAGTTTGATTCCGTAGACGGCTAGCGTGATGCAAACATGCCCGTCCACGGTAGAGGGCCAACAGCGCCTTAAAGTATTGGGGTACCCAGTACCCTGTCCGGAGCTTCAGATAGGGATCTCCAACCAAATATAGTAAACGAAATTTATCATTGGGGGAGAGAAGGAAACGGTGAAAAAAGCTGAATTTGATTTGAAATATGTGAATGCGCGCGCAAATTTTGTCAATGAACGCAGATTTCTTGTTCATTATTTTTCTCCTTTTCCTTTTCAATGGTCATTCTATTCTGCTTGACAGCTCGAGCTATTGGTTCTTGTTTTCACTATGAGAGGACTAATCACTCGTTCTACTGTACATTTCACAGCGAAGACACGAACCAATAGCAGCAGCATCCACGAGACGTCAAGCAGAATAAAATAGAATTGGATTACCATTCTGTATTTTTACACGGGTACTTATACTTGGATCAATGAATAGTGATCGGAAGCTATAAGGTCTGAAAATCGACAGTTTTCAATTTTTGAGCTCAGCTCTGGAACTGATTTTGATACCTTATTTGTGAATTTTGATACCTCAAGCCACCTTCTACGCCCTGAGCCGGTCGAGAATGTCTCGGCTTCCTCTCATTTCTGATGGCGATGGGTATCTAGAAACTTCGACGCGCCTCTATAACCTCCGCATGTGTACGTGTACGTACTAGCAATTTTCTCCTGAATCGACGTCCACTTATTCAGACTGAACGGAGAGCATTATTCCTTACCGACAGAAAAATATTACGACAATTCTCCTTCCACGTGGAAACGAGTCGTCGAATTGATGCAGAACATTACTCTGTCAAACAACAATCGAACAAACGATACTAGCAATATTATTGAATGAAACTAGCATCCGATATTAGCTCATCGTATGCAGTAATCGCAACGCTAAGCATTTCGTTTGTGAAAGGGGGAAAAGTGAAACGTTTTATTTCATCCCCGCAGAAATGAATGCGAAAAGACGCACGAAACCATCACCCAACAAACCATTCGAATCGTTTGCGGGCGATGTGTGTGCAAACTGACCGAGTCCAATTAGTCAACCCTCTGTCCCCCTCCTCCGCGCACCGGGCGAGTGACCTCTCGTAATCGACCATCAAAATGCATCAGATCAGATCGGCAACTCAATCTGATGAACTGAGCCTTTCCAAAGGAAGACAAATTTGAAGCTGTGCATATTTCGATGGCAGGCTCGCGCCAAAGTTGCAAGTTGGGAGTGACCAATGACCGTGTGCACGACGGCATGTCGATTATTTCTGCTGCGCATTACGTTTGTTTGGAAACTAAGAAGAGTGATGGTGAACCATTTGTTTTCTTCAACTTAGTTTGGCCGCGGGGCGATAATCTGAAA
>JANTFB010163073.1:0-16442 GCA_026546635.1 Porricondyla nigripennis | reverse complement strand
GAACGGCCCGTCGTAGAGGCGCTTCGAAAATAGTATATTTTCAATTATCACCCCGCGGATGAAACTGCCCATAGTGATCGTACGATCGCCCATGGATATAGGTTAGGCCCTTCCCCGTTCGCCAGTCGTTTGACGCCACAACAAAAATATGAACAGAGTATGGGCGAGACAGCTGAACGCTGCGAAACGTCGGTAAGGAATTTTAATAGACAGATAAGCGCATTTAAATTTGAAGATTTTTGAGGATCCTGAGGACTCAATAAATTTACTTGTGTCGGACGTCTCTACCGAACTCAAACAACCACATCGCCGCAAATGTTTGACTCATCCACCATGAACGACGGTGTAATAAGTGCAATAAATCAATTTGCCGCACGTCGTTCTACCCATTCGCCAGCCGCACAAAATCGTTCGAGTTTTTTATATTCCATTTATCGAGCGATGTCCGTTTATCCACAGAAAAATAGACTGTTTTTGGTACATTACTATTACTGTTTATAGTCAGCTTCAATACTATCTCCCCTATTGACGTTTGGGAATATAACTAAAAACTGCGTTGCATATGAACACTGGTTTGTTTGGTAGCACTGGTTTGATCGAAGCCACCTAGTGTGCCCTAGTGTGCACTGATCGTGTGCCAGTGCCGAGTTTGGTCGCTTTTTTATGTCCGAAGCATGTGCGATATCTGAAGAGCGCGTCCAGCAATCGAAATCATCAGTATTCGACAGTTGGCCCGTGTGTGCTGTGCACATATGTGAGGAGCATTTGGATCGTCGTTTTTTTCTCATATCGCTTTTCACTCTGCACACAACGGCTCTGCGTGGCCGGCCTCTGCAATCGGCTGCAGAGTGGGAGTCGGTGTGCATCGGGGTGCACAATAAATATTTTCCTCGAGAAAGTTTATCAATCGCCCATAATTTTGATACAGCGCCTCACATTCACACCCAGTTCAGCGGCATCGTGAATTGATGTGATGATATGACGATGTAGTTCACGAAGAACTTAGTCCAGAGCTCATAGGCCATGGCTCATGGGGCCGTAGGGGCTATGACGGTATAATATGCATGTCTGAATGCCTGTATTCGCATATACGGTCATTTCAAGTGAATATCGCAACGAAGATGTCGCCCACGGATCCATCGTTCGAACTTTGGATTTTATCAAATTGGATTTCACCGAATACGGTCAAACTGACTGACAAAATAATATGAATAAATTGTCAGTGCAATCACTTGAAGTTGATGCTCGCACGCTTGGCGACAAAAAAGGGGAATAAAGCGAACGCAAAGAAAATATTGATTTTACGGGATTGATGCTTTTGGTGGATGGGCGTTGGTGTGTGCTGATGGAGGTGGTGGTGGTGATGGAAACGAATCCGATTGGGG
Organism: Porricondyla nigripennis; assembly: GCA_026546635.1. Lineage (NCBI taxonomy): Eukaryota > Metazoa > Arthropoda > Insecta > Diptera > Cecidomyiidae > Porricondyla > Porricondyla nigripennis. Next base: position 15,057 of record JANTFB010163073.1, on the reverse strand, counting down.
CGATGCGGAGGATCTTCTTGACTTTGTCATCTGCCATTATTTGATATTGCACGACAAATGGTATTCCGAACTGCAATTGTATACGCGTCAGACAAAGTTACCAGTGAAAAGAATGCGTCTGTCGGCCAGGTCTTAGCGTACATACTTTCGTCTGCGGCTGCAGATAGAGAGAGAGAGAAAGAGAGTGTTAGAGATGCAAGCGAATGTTCTGTTTGCTCGTACGTTCGTAGAGCCCTTTGCTGTATGTTTGTGATGCAGTGATGTAGTAATTTATCATATCGTCTTTGAATGTACGTAACACAGGGTACATCACAGCAAATATATCATCGTTTGTTCGTTCTCCTTATCTCAACTGCACACCGATAAAGCTTTAATGTATTAAGTTTCAAGTTCATCGTATCCCTTCTTTGCTGCTTACAGTTTCTACCCTGTAAATGCTGCTGTTTCTGCTGCTCCTGCCCGAAGTCGGACGAAATTCACATGAATGTGCGCACTGCGCACTGTGCACTCGACGCAGTCTCAGTGTATGCCGAATTGATGATGTCTAGCTTCTAACGAAAAATGCCAACGGGCGTCAAACAAAATTCACCATTTAATTTATCTTCGTTCCATTGTGGCTGATGCGCACTTCATTCACTGTTTGTACAAATTATCCTGTGCGATTCTCGCAACACAAAACTCAGCTGAACTCAACTCGATCTGATTTCAATGTATGGTTCTTGCCAATTCATGGGATTCTTGGAGCTCGAGTCGGTATTTTTGCGTGCGTCTACTCCGTCCATGCATGTAGTAGTGTCATTTAGCAGTGTGGAGTATGTAGAAAATTTCACACAGCAATCAATTTCACTGAACCATCCGCTCTCTCATCTTCTCTCTGCACTCTGCACTCGAAGAACAGTGCTTTCTCTCTACATGTATAGTATATCCATTTATCCATCCATCGCTCCATCTATGGTGGCTACGTGTTCGACTTTGACTTTCGCATCGTATAAATTTTCCCATGGAATGTTCGATATGTAATAAGAAGTTTTTGCGTGTGCGAATATGTCGAAACTATTCACAATCGAATTAAAGTCATGCACGAAGAAAAAACAAACATACCCAATACCCCATACGGCACGACCAGTGTAGTTCGAGCTGAGCGTCGTGCCCGTGCCCGTGCGTGCATGTGTGGCGGCTGCCTTGCTCGCAATCACAGTCGCAGACAAACTAAAAATATTATGCTTTGGGGAATCGAGGGCTTTGGCAACTGTCAAATTAGATGTAATTTTGATTTATTGAAGTCGCAATTCAATATTGGCTCGTGTCTGTATGTTATGCCCCCATCTGTGTGCTGTGTGCCAAGTTGGGTGTGTGTTCGTGCCTTTTTTTCGATGCCAAGACAAATTGACAAACTATTGATTGAGAAAATGAGCGTCCGATGCAAATACTGATTACGTGTGAGTGGGAGACGTGAGAATGTTCGCTGCACGAAGCCTGATCGCCTTCATTACATTTGATGGCAGCTCTTTTCATACCATGTCACATTGACGCAACCGGCTCAGACTGCCGGCACACACGAATTAATTAAAAGACGATGTCGAAGAGACGGTATTTTTTTCTTCTTCTGCTTCGTTGCGCATCCCTTTCTCTTCTCCTGAATTCAAGGACCGCTGATAGCAGTGACGGCGGTGAGCAAAAACAAAAACCACTTGTTCGAAGTAAAATGGAGCATCTAAATTTAATTAGCGAGAAACTCGTTTAAGCGGCGGATTCAATTTCAGTATCACCGAAAAATGTATTCAACCTCTCAAAATTCGATTTTCAGTGCGATCGCATCCAACGAATTTCCAATCAAGTGCGCTTTGGCGCAAAACATTCTCACATTGCTTCGGCACACCCAAACTCAGACGATTTACTTGACATATTACACAAAACGCCAATTTCAAATTGTTGCACAGCCAATAAAACTTTTCGCGATGGATGGCAATTTATCAAATTGTGCGAGATCTGCAGCAGCCGTCCCGCCCGCAGACATGCCATGCGGACGAACAATTTGCGGTACAATAATTTCGATTCGCCAAGTAATTACCATTAAATTGAAGTCAACACATATCGATGTGCGGCTTGCATTTCCGTTTCAGTATCCAAACGGGTGCGACGCGTCGATGGATGGAAATTGGCGCTGTGTCGATATCGTGATGTGAAATCTATTCATCTAATTAAACAGCAAGTAAGCGGGGAATTAATTTCAACAACTGCACACCTGCGGCATTTACGTTGCGCTGAATTGCACCCCGATGGTTGACAGCATAGAGTGCCCGTTTGCGCTTCCCGCTGGCTGCTGGCCATCACATTCCGAAAATGGTCACTGCAATGTACATGCACAGCCCCGAAGGAGTTGCACAGCCCCGAGGCTACTAGAAATGCACAGCGAAGAACTCTCCACGAAGAAAATTATAGCTCTCTCTCTCTCTCTCTCTCTCTCTCTCTCTCTTCAAGCTCATCGAGACGCTTTTTCGGTCGGACCAGCTGTCGGCCTCCAGACTTGACTTGAGAAAACATATGATATTACCTCGTGTACACGGAAAATATGGAAAATCAATAGAAAAGAAAAGACAATATTTAGGTTCGGTAGGTTACACAATTTTTAGATGAGGAGTGTGTCGAAAGTATTCGTGGCCAGTTCAGAGGGCAAAATATTGTGTTCGAATCTTGATACCAAAGCCGCCCGACCAAATCCATGTACACAAAGCTGGATCCTTTTCTCGTGAATTTTAACTATCCTTCGAAACCAGCCCCGACACTCTTCGTTCATTTTCCACCCAACTGCACAAAGCAAATTACCATCTCGTCAATATTTGTGCATTGGTTTTTCAAAAAAATGAATTTCGGTTGGCATGTGTCGACATTAGCGACGTAGTTTGGCAAATCGCGTGGTGCTCGTCCGTTGGAATAACACTTTGCTGCTGTTGGCTTTTTGCCGTTCTCGAATAGATTTGAACAATTCGCAACAGATTAAGTTGCATGCAGCATGCTGCATATAAAAATAAAAATAAAGAAGAGTTAGTTGGTGGAACTAGTTCGTTGGTGTTCCATTTTTATGAGAGGCAGTGATAGTTAAACTAAAATGAAAAACAGAATTTCCCGAGCGCATGCCATTTTGCGAAACTCTAACTCGCGCGAAAACACAAAAACTCGACGTTCGGCTGGCGTGTCTCTTCGCATTCCGGGTACGATGGCGTTGTGCTTCCACTGCGTCCACATATTCCCCGATACGATGTAGGAGCTGATGAGCTGCTGTGCTAAAAAAAATAACAATAACAATGAAAATAATAATAAATGAGAATGTACTGGTACATATTGTCTGTGTACTATAGACTTCGGATGGACTTTCGCGACGCTGCATTCACTTCTCTCGAGCTCACACACTGTTCCAGTTCTCTTTTTTAGCGACTTTCTCGATGTGCTCGGTCGACATAACGGAGACGCAGAGTTTGCACCACAGACCACACAATATGTGGGCGAACATGATTTCCGCAACTTACGTACTTACTTCGCCGCGAAGAAATGCCGAACGAACCGACAATTTGCCCAATGCTAACGTTTGCGGATCGATTTCAATTTTCTTTTTCTGTCACTTAAAATCGATTCAATAAATATAATTACTAGGTGAAAAAGGTGAAATTTGGCGATTTTTGACGATTTTAGTAATTTCTGTTCAATGCTCGACTCCCGGGTGACCGGAGCTAGTGTACCCGGAGTGTTTATCGTCGCCGCACATTTTCTGGTAACGCGCTATCTCTGGTTGGTACTTTTGCGGCTATCGGTAAACCTCCTCATCAACGAAACAGTCTGAATTGAGGTACGATTTGTTTCACCGCAATTGGTGAGCAGGACTTGTTGGAAAATCATTGCAGTTGGTCGTCCTGCCACCTGAGATGCATAATTTTGTATCTGCTTTGCCCTGCATTTTCGGTCACGTATGACAGCGCAATGTTCGCGCTTTTCGTGCGATTGTGTCCCACTGCCAGGGCCAGCACACGCACAACACACGGCAACTGTAAATAAATATTCGGATAGATTTTTGCGCCCCATCAGTTCGGTGCGATGAGCATTAGCAATGAGCATGGCACAGCACATACGTTGTGGGCGAAGATGGTTTGCTGACGGTCAATTTTCTTCGTTTCCGTATTCGTTTTTAAGTCAAGTCTCCTCTGTTTCGTACATTTTATCTTTTTGTTATCGTTTTGAATGCACGATTTCATCGGCAAAAAGTCAGGACAGCGACCCAAATGCATTTATCACGTGTTGCTGCCGTTCGCCGCTTTTTTGTGATCACTTTCAACAGTGAGCGCATATGCACTTCCCCGAGGGAAGTCGCTCGTTCCTGTCGTCGTTTCCTGGAAACACGCCAGTTGGAGAAAAAAGAGTAATTAATGAAAGGAAAAAAGGAGAAAAAAGTATTTCGCAATATGGTTCAAACGTGCATAATAAAATCAGGTACCGGCGCCAGCGACTAGAAGTGATAAAGTTCGGGTCACCGTTCCATCGAGAATTTTCTGTTCTCCGAGACGGAAAAAGCGAATCCGTACCCTGCATTCAATATGCAGGAGTATGAAGAAAAAAGCGAATGCCAGGCATCGCGAGACACAAACAGAACTGAAAATAGAACAAACTTTCGACATTTATCGTTTACATTTATTGCTTCGGCATCTAGTTTGAGCAGATCAATAACGTTTCTTTTTTTCCCTTCTTTTCAAAAAGCCAAATAAATGCCTTTGATATCCCCTTCTTCCTGTTGGATTGGGCACGAGTGTGCGTGTGCCGAACACATGCGTACAACTTCCACGCATAGGAATATGTTTATTCGATTTGATTAAATTCTATTGCCAGCCCGGAAGTTGAGCGCCGGTCCAGCGATTTCAACTCCAAAGAGAGCAACCAAAAAAAAATCCATAATTTTGTATGCATGCGAATTGAAAAGTGAGCAATCCATGATTTATCTGGTCGTTATTTTGTAATATTCAAGTGGGACCAAACTCCATATTATGTTACCATATTTGTTTGTTTGCTTCAACGTTTGCTGCGTGTGAGTATGGTATAAGTCGAAGACTATGCCATTGTGCGTCTGTGCCCCACACATGTATGCGTCTATACACTCGCATAGTACGGGAGTGATTTCGTCCGAAAATTCTCTTCCCCCGAGGTGGAAATCTCTTCCTTTGAATGGGGAAAAGAAAAAATAAATAAACAAAACAGCGAAGAGAGAAAGCACAAATGGAAGAATAAAATTGAAAAGAAATACACATTTAGAATATTTTTTTCATTTTTCCTCGCTCCTCAAATGTAAGCAGTAAATCGGAATCGTGAAAGCACCGCGACGGCACCCGATCAACCGTTGCGAACAAAATTCAAACAGCGCGAAGATTTCACTCTTTTCCTGGATTTCTTGAACTCTTTTTCTATGGCATTTTGGATCAACAATCAAATCGAGTGAATCGACAACCACCTCGTATGCGTACGCGTCCGGATTGCGGCCACCGTCACACGATTATATGCAGAAAATTCCACGAAAATATTTTTTTTCTTGCGAAAGGTTTTTGACGCGGGCGAATGAATAAGACCGCACGGCGTCGACAAGCGTATCGAAAAAAAGACAGCTTGATTTGATTTGATTTCGGGATACACGCACAACGTATAGCTTCGCACATGCCGTAGTTACGAGGTCATGCTGTTCGAGTGAGAAATGGAACTCCCTTCAAAGGTTAAGCTGGGATGGATGACTGTCTTGTGCTGTCAATTCATGTTTCGTTCGTAGTTCGATGCAGGTGTTGTTGGTTGCTGATAGATTCGTTTGGCTCTGCACTCTCATAGGATCATTAACGATCGATGAACGGTTACAGGATTAGTACGTTGCAACCATGACATTTGCAGCAGCACATTGTGTGTACTGTGTAGTATTCGCTAATTCATTGTCTACATCTACACTAGATTTCAACGGCAAGTGGTCTCCGTGTCACATGAGGCTGATGGCATTCAAGAAAAACCCTGAATTCAATTCTGTCCCACTGCACTGCAACCGGTTGGAATTCTGAAAATATTCTCGCATAGTGCGAACAGCCGGAGAAGCCCTCAAATCAATCCCACGGAATATGTGTCCCACACATGGAGGTGGCACGGAGTGCATTGCGGACACACTTCCAAGTGGACACTCGTACCGCATCTCATAAATGGCATCGCACACATATGGTCGCATGTTTCGCGATGCTTCAGGTCAATGTCAATAGTCGTGCGACGCTTTTCTGTTCGGCTTATAAACAATAATTGAAAACAATTGTGATTTGTCCCACTTTCAGTTGAAAAATAGCAAATTTGAACGAAATCGAAGCGAATTTGTTCCGGTTTCCATTTCTACCATGTGTGGAGCACCAATGAATCGAATTGATTTTTCGTGATGCGACGGCATAGTATAAACTTTGCGAGAATCAAGCTCTACAGTCTACACCACGTTCGCCGTTCGCGCGCGATCCTGACACAGTTTTCCATGAAATTGTGAGCACAGCAGAGCAAACACGAGAGTGAATGGGCAAGAATTTCCATTGAACGGTTGCATCATCAACATTGTGCTGAATCATTGTGTGGCAATTTTGGCGAAAACTTGCACACAAATTGCTCGCGCACATACGCTTTCTGCTCAGAAATTCCAATAATTTTGATTCTCCGGGATAAGCATTTAAAGCACCGAAGAATTTATTCAATTATATTCGATTTCAATGCGATCGTTCGAACAAACTGTATGTGTCTGTGCGACGACTACAGGCACACAATGACGTCCCCACCTGGGCTTACGAGTATACAATTCACAAGGACTCACGCAGTGAAACGTGCATTCGGTGTTCGTGTTCGTGTTTGTTTTGAGTTGGCCAGCCGCACCAACCGATTCAATGGGTGTGTAAATGTATGATGGCATTTGCATTACCCACAAATGATGCACGAAGTACGGCTAGATGGGTACCTACGTTGCGTACAAAGTCGACCGTTATGTAGCACAGAACATGCAACAAATAAATTACAAATGACATTAGACCGTGTAATTCAATATCCGATTCAATTTCCCATAGAAAATCCATGATTTGAATAAATTACCACCATGTGAGTTGTAAATTGCGTAAACGATTGGCATTAGGCTGAGCGGTATCGCCTTTAATCGCCGGCAAATATTGCCAGGGGTACGTATGTATGGCAGCGATAATGATCGCACTTTATGTGCTGCATCGTTATCCGCACACACACAAAACCAACGGATGGCGGTTTGTGACTCTAATTTAAATTGTGTTTTTATTTTGACTGTTGTTCGTTCGCTGAAGAATAAATGGGAAGAAATCGCACCGACAAGGTCTGAATATCACGAATGCGATGCATAACATACATGTTTGATTATATGCTTAAGTGAATGAATAAACATATGATGGTGTTAGTGTCGCGCTCTGTCTGCGCCACGTGCCATATCTGATCGAAAGTGATTCATTCACGAGTAGACTGAAATTGAGCTCTCTCTTTCTCTCGAACAAAATTCAAATGGTCACGCGGAAACGATTTCCGTCATGCGATCCATCCACCAGGGCTCGCATGTATTGGAGAGGAGCGGTTTCTTCTTTACCCAATTCGTTACCCAACGGGATATTGAAGGAAGGATTTCGATCAGAAAATTCCCCCTCTGCAGTACTTTCAAGCACTCAAGCCGGATAGAGAAACCGTTGCTGATTCCGCAAGTCGTTCCACAGTGCGATGAAAGAAATTCATCAGACTTTCCACATTTAGAATTGCTCTTTCGCGCCCTCCCTTAATGTACAGTTAATGTACAACTGCTCATCATTTATATGCAAAATTCGCTTTGGGTTAAAAGTAGGTATTAAAACATCTTTCGGTTCCAAAAACCATGGCAATCGGGGCAAGGCCATAGCATAAGTGAAAACAATCGACCAATACTTCATTCACTTCTTCGTATTCTCACGAAACCATGTAATGGACGGGGTTAGAAAATCTTTCCACTCTAGTGTGCACCGAGTTCGCCATACCATTTGGAGGTACGAACGAGTTTTTTTTCTGATTTTATTTTCGCTTCAGTGTTATCAATTCATTTGCATTCAATTTATGATTACGTTTCCACGAAAATGTTATCCGTCGAGTAGATGTGCGTGCACAATACAAGACTTTCACCGCGACGATACGATGTGTTCGTTGGTAACGCATCGGCATCGGCATCGGCATCGGCATCGGCATCGGCATCGGCATCGGCATCGGCATCGGCATCGGCATCGGCATCGCAAATGGAAATGAATATTAAGCAGATTGTCTTATCTCGTTAAATATCGATCGAATTATATTATGTATTATTTCAAATTGATGTTGTTTGCCCAGAATGTTGACACACAGACGATTTTTGTAGGCACGAGCGTGAACCGAGTGAAAGGTAATAAACGATGACGATTCCGTCGATTAACGTCGGCTATACGCCGTAAACAGGGCGACGTAAACGTTTGTTTTGAACTTGATATTGACGAGAATGCCGGTGCAGGGAATGTGAACCGAATCCAATCCGTTGGTAGCGCAGTGATTTTTGATTGGATTTGGATATTTATATTTATTTAATTGGTTATCACGTATCGGTTATTGTTGGTTAGCCGATATAAATATTACCATCGCAATAACAGCGGCAAGTGTGCGCGATGCCCCCTCGCGTAACCATTGAGCGTACGCGTATCACTTGACTTATCCAATACTTTCGATGGGATGCACGACGTTCGTACGATGGGAATCGGGGCGAAATTGAAATCTGAACAGTGTGTGCTCACCGATCGCAGTTGGATCGGTCCTGTTACATGCTCCTTTGCCATGGGTGGGCTTTGCGTACGTGTATGTATCGCTGTATGTATGCAGAAGCAGATGTGCACGCGTTTCGTGTATTTATTTGGTTTGGTAAATATCCAGAGGCTCGCCGCATTTCGGGTGATGCACTTATTCGAAGGAAATTTCTGGAAAGCGTAAAGTCGCACGACTCCGGTGTCGCGAACGCATTCAAATTAATTGAATAAATGGCAGGAACCAGAGACGGGCGCAAGCGACCGAGCATTCGGTTCGCACATAGAGGCGAATTGAAATAGAGGACAAATTGCGTTCAGTGTGTCGTCGCCATGGCGGCGGTGTGCGGTAATACACAATGAACTAATGCCAAACCAGGCACGTGCATAATTAATTAACAACTCTGCATGATATTTGGTATTCTCCCTTGTTCTACTTGTTGTACATTTTCGGTGAGACGACAATTTCGGGTTACACATCAGTTTGGGTATTGGGTGTGTGTGTCGCATGACTTTTGGTTTTGTTGTTTTCGACAGCGCGCACAGCGATGCCTCAACGAGTCAACAACAAACAAAAGCAGACACCGAAAATGGACGCCACTGCCAAGACGGCATCGTGTTCCGTCTACTCTTCAAATGAAATGCGATGGAAGAAGAATACGCGCGTGTTGCACCGAGTGTCGTACACATTTTATATTGGTGGGCGGCGGGGCGATGATCACCAAGCACCAGCAAATTGGATACGAATTCTTGTATGGCCAACGATTGCTGGAACATTTCCCACGGCATTCTCAGTCGACAGTCGACACATTGACTTGGGCACGTGTGTATTTGTCATTTGCACTACAAAACGTGAAAATATACAATATTCCGACTGACCGAACGTGAACGTCCCCGTCGAAATGTTCCATTCGTTTTATCTCTGTGTTCAATGCAATCGGAACGATGTACCTATGTTGGACCGTTTTCTGTCCGCATTTTCTTCACGTCATAAATGTTTTCTGGTCTCGTTTTTATTCTTCGTGTCTTGGGGTATCAATACGTCGACGGTGGCGTCACCATTTCGTCCTACGTAGCATATGATGCACTGAATACATTTCTGTATGTCCTGTATATGCTGTGTGCGCTACCGTAGGATGACCGAAAACCAATCGTACTTAGGGAAAATGAATCTAACTGCAGTAGGTAATCGACTGGCGAACAGTTGAAAGACACATATCGTGCGTTCGTTCATCCTTGTAGTCCTCTTTCGGTCACCTCGAGCATCACCAAACACCGAAAGAAAATTATGAAAACCAATTTCGTTTGCGAGAACCTGCCTGTCTTCATTAATCTCATTCGGCTTAGCCGTTCTTCATTTGTTTCGCTATCGCCGCTGTTTGCAATGGAAAACCGTCAAACCGTTCTTGGATCACATTCAGACGTCGTGAACGCACAAACGCCGTATCCCCATAACAATCAAAGTGAACGTCTACAAAATCGTACAATAATAGCAGATTCAACCGAATTCCAGCGACGGGCGACGCCATTCATAAAAAGCAGACGCCGACTGCCAAAATCAGTGTTGTTTGTATGGCGGTATGTTCGGGGTGTGATGCGTAACACAGCGAACGAACGCCGCTGTTGTAACCGCAGTCGAATTGGACGAATCTATTTTTGAGTGGTGGTCAAAATCGTCGACTACACTTTTTTTCGGCCTCCGGATTCGGGGCGTGTGTGTGTATCAATGTCTGTGAATTCCAGTTGGAGTTCGGCGGTTTTGCTTTTTTGGCAACAGTCTGCGGTTGTGCGAGCGAAAAAATAATAATATTGGGGTTTCCATCGTTGTAGGCGAAGGGACAAGTCTCAGAACATCAGACGAAAAATCGAAAATTTATTTGTTCGTCGCTTCGTCACATCGACACAGATAATGTGACAATTTATTGTTCTTTCAAGTCTGCATTTTTTCCGAATATTTCATTTTCCTCCACTCCTCTAGCGTGCAGCAATCGTATTCGCACTCACTCAGCACATGCCAGGACTTGGAACGTTCCATTTCATGTTCTTTTTAGTATTTACGGTATGTGTTTCTGTCTGTTCGTGTGGATGACGAGTTCTCAAGACAAAATGAGATTACGTGCGTACGATTTTGTGTGCTGAAAACAAAATTGAATCCGTGTCGTGTGCGATGATGTGCCTGCGTAAGCGTGTAGTATCGCACGAGCCAAACGTGGCCAAGAGTATATGTATTTGGGACTGTCGTCAGAGTTCACCCTGCAGCTTGGGCCTGTTTATTCGATGCACGATAAATGTTCCGTTAATTTGAATGGTTTTTGTAGAAAAACGTAGGAGCCACTTTCCAGACACCGACGAAATGCTGTAAGGTGGACCTCGCGGAAAAGGCTTAGCCAGATTCCATGGTCTGGGGCCCTGATTCAGGGCTAAGTTCTTTCGTATATGAATAATGATACTGGGTAGGGCATACGTACATTTGATTCAGATCACCCCATCCACCTTACAAATCATCGGGCAAAGCCCAGCCCAATTATTTCTCACGTTACACCTTTGCCAATAATAATCTGAATTCCGTTTGCAGAAGCACGCAATCACGTGAAAAAAGCATACACTCCCATACACTCCGCACTCACAAAAAATATACAGGAGAGCAATTAAGAGCAATTAAAAATTTATTACCGAGACGCTTCGTTCCACTTTTTCTCCTTCGTTTTTTATTTCTTTCTTTTTAGCTACCTTGTGTGTCCCCGCCGGTTTCAAATGACGGAGGGATTATCCGTTTGCTCAACGGGCACGCCAATATGAATTGCGTGAATGCACAGTCACACGGCACAAATCAATGACGGAGAATCCGTTGGGAAGTATGCCCGCGCGAAAAACTTTTCCACAGTATTCATTCATCGAGCGGAAAACTGAGAATAATTTTCCAATTATCACTCTCGCCGAACTATTGCCGTACATCGAGTAAGCTTTGCATGGATTGTGACTTCATTTTGTTTCCAAATCGATAAAGGATGAAATTTAAATCAATGATAGCGCTCTAAATTCTGGCGAGCGGATATGTCAGCCAGAGAACCATTCCGGTAAATAATTTCACTCCAATTGAGCAATTTCCCGAACTCGTATATATGTTATGATAGATATTATATGAAGTGAACGTGTGTGTGTTTGTGCCTATGTGTTTGTGCCTACGAGTATAGCGACAGCGAATTCGGAAAATTGCTGGATTGGAGTGAAATTATTTTCCGGAAAGGTACTCGGCCTGACACATCCGCTCACCGAAATTCGGAGCTGCATCATTGATTCAAATGACATCATTTTTCGATTCGGAAACGTAATTAAGACACAATCCATGCGCAGCATACCTGATACAAAACAATAGTTCGGCGATAATTGGTCGGCAGTTGAAGATGTTGTGGCCGGTGCGGAATGAAAAATTGCCCGAAAAATGCATAGAAGTCCTAAAAGCTCAATATAAAACGAAAATTTTATTTCATCACTGGGGACAGGATGAAACACGAAGATACGCTTAGCCCGAAGTACAATGAATAAAGGAATTGGGGCCTTATGAAGTTCGCATATGTGTACATTGTACAACTGTTACGACGTAACAGAAGAACTGTGCTCGGCATATACCTTTCCCCGCTCCATCTTTCATGCCAGTGACACTCGGGCGTTGTTGGTCTTCTCAACCCCGTCGCTCACCTTACTCGACGTCTTGCCTTTTCCATAGATTCCTTCGAATAACTACTCGTATATATTTATCTATTTTTCGCACAACGAAATGAACGATTTCCATTTTCCCATTTCTCGTTTTGAACGGGAGAACGTGTTTTTTCAAATTTAAGGCAATTCTCCACTAAAATATGGGACGTGCCTGGGCCGGGCGAGCAAACGATGAGGTGATAAAACACAAGATTTTTTCACATGAAAAAATTTAAGGATTTTCTTCGGTATTTATTTTCGCATAAAGTGTCGCAGCCTTTCAATTGCTGTATTAAAGCGAATGAGGGCCAAAGAGAAACTATTCGGTGGAAAACTTTTTGCACCAGCACACTTCTACATCGCGGACGCCAACATACTATATATATTTTGCACTTGCAGCCCGTTCCTTGGTGCTCGATGAACGTTGTACGTGCGTTGGATGACACCAGTCATACTACCCTGTTAGGAAAACGTGATAGAAAATCGGAATTAATGGTAGTACTACCGTAGTAGTACACAGACTGCCAAAAACTGACAGTCGACTGTCGATCTGAAGTCGTTTTGACATCAGGGTCCCGTCAAAGAGCCGACAGTACGTGTATTTGGCAAACCGAAACCTATCAGTTCACACTGACAAACCACTGCCAGTCCTTGGTTTATCAACACGACTAATGATGATGAACTAACTGGCAGTGGTCCAAAAGCGACGCTCCTAAGAACCAATCCCTTTCTTTGCACCAAAAAACTGACAGTCCGTGTAGTCACCAAATTTTTTTCGTTTTCTCTTACATTTTTGTGATAGGGTAGCAATGCACAAGCACTTGCCGTATGCAGCCGAAAATAGAGTAAGTAAAATTATATTTACTGGAACGACGACGTTTTCACAACAATCACGCCAAGGTGCTACCCACTCATAGGCATCGGTCATCATTTACACATATCGGCCATTTTTTTATTCACACTCATTGCCATACCTATTGCTTACAATCGATTTCCTTTTCCGTCCATCGCAGTGTGTTGCGATATTGCGGAATAGAATTGTTAATATTATTGTCTCGGTAGTTAGCCCCCCGAATAACACCAATCGTTCGGTATAAATTGTGATTCTGAGCACGATGCACGATTAACCTTTGGCGTGAAAAACGCATGATAACAAAAATAACATTCGAAAAATTTACTCCAGGGGCAAATATTCTACGTGCCACCATTCTGAATCGTGGCCGCTGCTTCCTTCAGTCGCTCCACCCCCATCCTCTCAGGTTTTCTACTCTCTGCCTATCCTCCATTCACTCGCTATCTCGCTCTCCGCTGTTTGGCGACAACTAACGAAAAATCAAATAGTTACGACGGAGAATGAATCGCGAAACAAAGAAAAACGCAACTCTCCAAACATGCGATTCCCAGGGCGCGCCTGATTCAGCGGTTGTGCATGCGTTGATAAATCAACTGAAAATCCGAAGTTTGTGTCATAGAACATAGAGTGGGCCATTCCCATTCCCTCTATCAATGTGCATACATTTTAGAGTCTTGCTGCATTCCTTCTGGAGTTCGAATGACAAAGTAGATCACTCGTAGCGTTGGCGTGTTCTTGTTCTCACGTGCTATTTTCAAAAACGATGCGTCTCGGCTTTTGGCGCCATCGATAAGCGCACATTTAGCAGATCAACGTAAGTTCAAAAATAGAGTGGATGCAAAATATGATAGAAAAACGCCGTTCGATTTGCTGAAAATTGAAGTTAAATTCGTTCTGACTATCATCTGCAATGTACAGGAATCATGTTGTCGTTCTGACAACAGCCAAAATATCCACACAGTTCTGCTCTTGAACGCTATTCCTCCGCGAGTGCTATTGGCACGCGGACTTCCAGCGAATCTATTCGAGATTTGCAACCAGAGATCTGCATTCAGAGTCGAAACGAAATTCATGAACAGCACGACCGTTTGGGGGTCAGGGTATCGCCTGTACGCGCGTCTGGTGTGCGGAGCGCTGCTATTAACAGTTCGGATGTTTGCTGATGCAAAAAATCGCCGAGAATTCAACCAACACCAAACTGATATCAGTAACGTTCTGAGAATGAATTTGTGGTGTTTCCACGAAGAGCCACCACGCCAAAATTTCAATGTTCGCATGCTATTTTACGCTTGCACGCTGGTGCGCTAGAGGCTAGACGGTACTGCGAACGTACCACTTCGTGCAATCGGATGTGAGTGTGTGCGTATGCGTTCGCCTTCGGGAAAGCGTTCGCCAGCGTGTCTAAGGATGGGCAAAAATGCATTATGATTGAACGTACAAAGAGGAAGTCCGGTTCAATTCCGGCTCTGAAATTGGGCCAAAATTCTTCTCATTCACGTCCATTCCTCAAACATCCATGCGCGTTCGGTGGTCCACTCTAGTGTCTGCAGAAATTGAATGATGTCAAAGATTTGTACATGGGGTTGGTTGCAAGTTGCGACCGTGCGCCAATGCACAATTCATAAGTGAAATAATTCACCATTGGTGCCGTATGGCGTGGCG
>JANTFB010162963.1:0-10023 GCA_026546635.1 Porricondyla nigripennis | reverse complement strand
TCCAGTGTCACTCATCGATTTAGTTTCGAATTCGCTTTTGATCGCTGGCGCCGCGATGGAGAAACGTTTCTTTCTGCTACCTTCGATGATAATCAACGTTTTGGTCAACATCGCACTATGGATGTTTGCATTGACTGCTTTGTGTGGATCATCATTCTTTTATTCATTATTCAAGACAGAGTATTCTGGAGGTGCTTCGATGAAAATGACTGAATATGGACCAAATGATCTTGCTTCTTTAGGAGCAGTGGCTATGGCGTTTTTAGGCATTCTTTTCGTTCTGATTGCCGTCATAAATTTGCTCCTCACAAAAGTTATTTTCGACCATTACAACGAGCTCCACCTTGAAGAAAAACGTGAAAGACTTCAGGAACAACAAAATCCCATGGTTCTCACATCTTCTCCGCTTCCGATATCTTCAAACGTGCCAGCCGGTCATCATGCTCCAGATTTTATATCAGTTACAGTTGCACCGAATGAACTCGCTTATCCATCGAACATGTTGGATTCTTCAGACAGGTGCTAACCAAGGAACACATTATGTGACGAAAACGAAAGATCGCCACACAAAATACTCCATCTCACCGAGGAATAAAGCAATTTTTCAAAATTAAGTTTAATGAATCAAGTCAGGAGAGTGATTTGGCTTACGATTTACGCAAGGGAACTGAACAAGTACATGCGTACCTTTACATCGAACTGTAACTAATGAAATCACGAACATTCCACATTGAATAAAGTGAATTAATTTGAATTTCAGTTTTTGAATGCGTTTTTTTTTTGCGGCGTAAAAATACGCCGTAGTATTGGTTCACAGCCTTTATCAACGTCAATAAAATGAATCAACTTGCATAGAGTATAGAGACTTTAGAATTAGAAAAAAATAATGATTGGCATTCGCGCGAATGTAAGTATGTGACGAGTCTTAGCGTTTTGCACTCGATCCGGGTGCCCTTTCGCTCCCACACCATACCCAACATCCTGACTATCGACCACCATGACTCTCATTCATCGGCAGATCACTCATATCTCCGGATGGGTGTGTTTGTGCTTATTTTCCTTTTTGATTCAGGATGATTTCATTTTTACCCGTGCAACGTGTCCGAGTGAAAATTTGTGCCGTGCACACATGAAGGAAATACAAATTTTCGACGTGCGGTTTTGGCGTCATATCACTGAATACGCAAATATGGTGTTGCTGATTCAAATTTTCGTGCTGTTACTGTTGTGCGTCGTAAGCAACAAACGACAAATTCAATAGCTACAGCACGAAGTTGGGTATTCCGTGCTGTGGTGAATCCGTCGCGAAATTCTAACAGTCTCTCATTGGAATCAATGGATCAGATTTGCCTCATGCGTTCACAACTGCAAAGTAAACCTGAGCATAAACTGATACGTGATAGAATCGCGTCACTTACATTCACCACACGCAGAACTGATAAGCATATCGCAGACAAATCATCGTCCCTGCATGAAAAGTAAAGTGAAGTTGCAGAAATTGAAATAACCTTCGACCTGACTACTTCAAATTCCAGCCCAAGACTCGCTTGATTCGAGTAACAGTTTGGTACGCTATTCGGCATAAATCTTTCGAAGCGAAAGCATCGTCACTTGACGTCTAGGTTAGAGTGTGACTGTCAGAATGGCCGACAGTGTTCAAAGAGTCAATGCATGGCGTTGCATCCGGCTGCATATCATATTGTATTTCGATTTCATCGCGTATGGCCGCATTTTTTCACGATCTCAGTGATCCGATAACCTCACACTCGATACAATACCTAAGTGCTGTTCGGTGAATATTTCCAACATTTCTCATTGATTCTCAGATGTGATTCATTTCGATCCCTTTTTTTTGGTGAAAATTGATCCATAATTTTCTTTCCTTTCCCTTTTTACTCCATTTCTCTCTCGTGCAGTGATCGTTTGCGTGCAAAAAAAATGACGTCCCAATCCTGTTGTTGCTGTTTCTCATTGCGCGCTGGTTGCATTTTGATTGGCCTAATTGGCATTGTTTTCAATATATGCGTAATTGTTCCAAGCGACTTAACGAAGGTTGGTCTTATCTGGATCGCTTCGAATGTGTTCCTGATCTTTGGCGCTGTGATGGAGAAACGTTTCTTCATGATTCCATCGATGATAATCAACGTTTTGATCAACATCGGACTCTGGATTGCGGCAGTGATTGGTTTGTTGGGATCATCAATTTTGTATACGTTCGTTTCAAAGTATATTGGAGGAGTTGCAAAGGAAATTCCTCGAGGATTTTCGTACGATGTGGATGATGTCGGATCGTCCATTGATGCTGTGAAAAATATTGCGCAAGGAGCACTTGTGGCTTTAGCCTTGGTCTTTGTGATGATCGCCGTCATACATGCGCTTCACACAAAGGTTCTTTTCGACCATTTCGCAGAGCTTCGCCAAGGACGAAATCAAATCCAACATCTTCCCATACATATGCAATCGAACGTATATGTTTCGCAACCAATTTACCCAACCGTGCCAGCCAGCGTTTATGCTCCTAGTTCAAATGCAATTGCCCCGAACGAACCAGCTCCTCCATATTCAGCGGATTTGCTCGATTTTTCACACAAGTGAGAAGATGCAATTCATCAACACATCTCACCCACCCACTCTAAGGCCGATCGGATCGCAACGCAACGAAAGGAACCAGTAATATTTTTTTTCTCCTGTTGTGCTATTTTTATTGATTCAGAGTCAACCGAGTGTAATAATTGAAAATTTTACTGTTCACACAGTAGTCGAATAATAAATGTCGAGTTATTCAATAAAAAAAGAAAGAAATTTGAATTCGAGTTTTTCATTCATTGTTTTGCAGCGTCTAAATCTGAAGAATGGCGGAGTTATTCTTGTCTCAGGCGTTCATAGCCCTTCATGAATATGGAAGCTGGAAGGATTGCGGGAGTGTAAGTATGGACCACTATCAATCAACGTCGACCAAAAAAAAAATTCAGCGTCTCGCGATCATTTCGAAAAACGAACGCACCATGGAATTAGGTTACAAAATTACTACGATCCGCATATTTGTATACATCATATAGTATAGTTATAGAGTATACACAACGCAGTTGCTATCACGATATGCCATTATTTGCATTTCGAATTATCCGTAGAAATTGTTTACATATGCCTCCCAAACAATTCCAATCGATTTCTGTGAATTGAATTATGCTGCGCTTGCTACAAACATCGCACATGCGTGATCAATTGGCATCAAATCAAACGAATATTGATACCTGCTTCAATGTGTCATCTTATTTTCGTCAGCAGAGCGTCTGACATAGACGATATTCAATCGAATCGTGTTTGTGGTTCACATAATTACATTTGATCGAGCATTTGTTGTTTACGGACCTCATGTACATCACTACCACTTGCAGTGCAAAGTAAACTCGCTTCATCCAGGGCGCAGAGCACATCAGTAAATATTTTAAAGGACTTCATTGTTGTTCGCATTTACAACCTGTAATTCACCCATTTCTTGGCCCATTTACTAAACTTTACGCGACAATCTAGATTGAACATTGAACGCGGACGAAGATGGCATCCCATTCCAATTGTGGACGGTTTTCATTGCGCACGGCTTCCATTGCAATAGGTGTGTTGGGAATCGTTTCCGACATCGCATCGTCGAGCATATTTCTATCAATTGACATCATTCCATACGGTCTATTCGTCGATATTTTGCTGAACGTGCTCTCGATCGTTGGCGCCGCGAAGCGCATTCATCGATGTATGCTGCCGTGGATTCTATTTGAGCGACGATCACAGTACGAATTTGAGTTTATCCTTCCTTCTCGGCTGTATTTCAATCTTGCATTTGCTTCTCGTCAAAGTCAATTGCGATCATTTTATCGAAGCAGAGCATGAGTTGCAGTGCATTGATTTGACATCGAACACAATGGCGGCCATTTGAAGCACACGCCCATGCTACACACTGTATGCATACATCGAAGAATCCGTGTGCGTGATGTGATTAGTTTTTTAACCGACCCGACGCTGCATCGAGAATCAATAGGCCGCAGACTCTTAAGGAGAATAAAACTCAACAAAATACGATAATCAAGGGGGATATTAAAAAAAAAATGTTAATGTTTTTGGGCCGATATCGGATTACAATGGGCAATGTGACTAAGTCATTCCGCCAATGAAACCCTAATTTTTTCTGTGGACTTCTTAAATGAATAAACAATAATAAAATCGTCGGAAATCGATCCAATTGGTTGTGCGTTTTTGAATTCCAATGTTGCAGAGACCATGAAACGTCGAATTACTCTTGTTTTTTGAAATCGTTCTCTGAAACTCATCAACTGATTTTTCGAATACGCTCTCGACGAATCGCTGAGATTGTTGTTTTTAATGGATGGCTGAGCACATTTCAATCCTTTGACGATAAGAACAAGAAGAAGGAATAAAAATAAACAGCGAATTCGATGTGCCGTACTTTATGTTGTGCTTTCAATTTTTTGGTATTCTTCGCGCGCTTCGGATTATGAATGGACTTTGTTTGTTCTTGCCTTTGTTTCTTCTTTTCTGTCGCCCGCAATCCTACTTTTCACTCCCGCCATCCTACAAAGCAAAACGAAAATAAATAAAGCAGTTCACGGAATGCTGAAACACATTGTGGTGTTGTGTTCATGTATTCGTTGCGCTATATGCGTCATGCGAGTCATTATTATTTATTATGTTGCGTGCATTATGTCATCGCTTCCCTACTTCATCTACCATTCGTACGCTGGTGAGCACTGAGCATTCCCTGCTCTTAAATACAACTAAAAGGTTTGCCACGCCAAACCAATAAAACCGACTTTTCTCCAACAACGCAAAATAAGTTATTGCGTCTTGGTCGACTGTTTGGTGTATGAGTAATCGGTGCCCGTTGCAAATTCGGACACACCATGTATCCTGTACAAAGAGAATGAGAGAGAGAGGCAAAGAAAGAACGAAGTAGTTTGAAACAAAGGATTGAAAATGTGAATTTGGGTTGGAATTTTGGATGTTTGAGAATTCCATCTTCATGGATTTCGGTACGTCAGGCGATTGGAAGACAGCGAAACATTGAAGACGCAGATACATGTCGACGCTTTATTCGATTGGTTGTCAATTTGCTTTGATACAGGTGCAACAGTCCCGATGAGACTCGTATTGGTCGTTAGCTGATTTCAAAACGATATATCGAATTTCGATTGCGGAAAAACGCAATCCAATTGGAAAGTCTCAGTACTACATGTTCTGGGCGTTGAAGGCGAGACGATTGGAACGCCATCTAACGAAAGAAATAATCGCTGCTGTTGGAAGCATGGAAGCAGTCACGCTTTTATTGGAAAGTTTCTTTCGCAGCATAGCTCAGGTGTGACTTGAAAGTGAGATGCCGGCTTGTTCGAACGGGAAGAATAATATAGATACGATTTTTTTGGGGATATTTTGACCATTTTATTTAGACACCAAATAGATATTGAATACACATCACCTTACAGATTAGATACATGTGGTTGAGTTGCATTTGTACGCAAAACGCATTTTATCGTAGGACAAAAAGCAAATATGAGAAATGGTCTGGACTACGGCACTCCACTTATAATGCATAAATGCAGTTAATCTAATACAACTTGAATGCTGGCCTATTCCCATTCAATGATCAAATACGGTGCCATTAGCATTCCATATAAGAATGAATGAAAATGCATTCGCCTGGATTCGAATTCATTAGCTGAGTATAAGCCAGTATTCACATGATAGCCTATACTGGCTACTACACAGTTAATACATTTTACATGCAAATGAATCCTAGTATTCATAGTGTATTGGTGGAGCTCCGTTACCCAGGGAATAATGTTAAAATTGTGTTCTCTAATGCTATAAAGTATAAATTGTGTCACATTAAGACTTTTGATAGATTATTATTAATAAATTTGTTGGGTAAGTAGGTGGCATGCGAATACGTCGATCATATCGATGGAAGTTTATCCTTTGATTCAGGTGCGATGTTGTGCACCGTATATGCGATACCGGTTATATATTCGGAATATTACATAATAGTAAAAAAAATCTCCAATTACCACCTTCGCTTAATCTAAATTAAACCCTAAATTCAGTGGTTCGATTGCAAAAATTTCGAAATAAAAACAAATTAAAATTAATTGGTCAAATGCACGAGATAGATGCAAGATAAGGATAGGTCCATTGAAACTATTGATTGAGTAACATCCAATGTTCGCTGTTCCTTTTGGACCTTGGTAAATTTCAGTCCATCTCGAATGTGCGATGTGAGGTAATCTGTCCTGAGTGGGTAATATTCGCATCCGTCGTATTCAGTGACGAATACATAGTGGCACGCGTCGGGCGCGATATAAAGAGGCTTGAGAGTTGATTGTTTCGATTGCAAAATCACGAGATCTCTCGCAAACAATTGGAATCTGCGCTATTGGAGGTAGTTCATCATACATACGAGCATATGGTATATCTGTCTATCATATATCATATATGACTTATAATTAGTCATGTAAAATAACATTGCAGATTTATGCATCAAGCACATAATCGTCAATTAGACTATGAGGTCAACTTATTACCTAATAAATGTCGGTATCCAAATGACATGAGACATGACAAATCCTAATATGTAATAATAATTCCTGAGCTCATCCCTTTGTTTTTCCGAGCGATTCATTACATGTTTAATATGGGTATTCAAAGAATGAAGCGAGTTCTCCAATTCATCTCCTACGCTGTGAATCAAAGGAACAGCAAAATGGTTAACATTTTGCCTGTTTGCGATGAACGCACCCACCTCTATTTCCCAGCACTAGGCCATTATATCATAATATTTGATTATCTTCTATTTAATGCCTACGTCTAGTTGTGTTAGGTATGTTTGATCTAATCGAAATGGTAATCCATAGTTTTTGTGATGACATCACGTACACATCAAATTTTATCTTTTAAAATTCTTTCAGAAGATTATTTGAGAAAAAAATCTTGACGAACTTGGAACATTGTCCCTTATGATTACGATTAGCAATTAACGTGTTCATGTTCATGTTGAACATTCCATTCACAAATAGAAATAATATTGTTTTCTGTTTTTTAAGTACTTTCAAGTCCTTTAATGCGTTCTCTAGGAGCCGTATTATACCGTTCACGTGTTTCTTTTAATTTTTTCTGACCCACCCCATCCTTCCCCTCACCCTTTTCCTCTGTCGTTCTCCCTTCTTTCACATGATTTTTATAAACTCAAAACAGCCAATGAAATTAATTTTCTTTTCATTTTCCTGTGATTTGTGTGCACAAATTGTCGCCGGATTAAAATTCAGAATTTTATAAACGAAAATATCGAGAAGGATAAAATTGCGATTGAAGTTTGCCGTAAGGGCCAAATTATTTATTTTTTAAATAAATTTCGATTCGCACCAAACGCACGCGATCGAAGAAAATTCGTTCCTTTTGCTTGGCACATTCATCGACTTCGACATGCGTATGCGCGTGTGCACAAAATGGAGAAAAATGTCTATTAATTAAATTAAAAAAATCACAAACATGTACGAGGTAGATGTAGACATAAAGTATTTAAGTTACAAATTAAACTGATAAAAATTAATTTAATTTAATAATAATAACGTCAATCGGCCGCTCAAAGTGCACGGTCCAAAGGTAACACAACTCTTGATATTGATTTTTACTTTTTTTGCATGAGAAAATCTGACTCCGACGAATTATTAAAACAATTTTCTGAATTGATTGATTTCGATTTAGCACCTGATCGCATTCGGTGAATTAAATTTTCATTTCAGTTTCCCTCCAACGTTTCGAGTCATTTGAGTCCTATATTTTTGTCATTTTTGGTCATTCGAGCAGTGCTCGTAGATTTTACTCCATTCGTTGAATGAGAGAACATGTCTGGCACTAATACATTGCATCGATGAGATATATTGCATTCATGTGTTCCTTATGTCAAGGATCAAGTAGGTCAAGAAGACCAAGCAAAATCTGAACAACGCAACACGCGAAAAAGGCTACAATCATCGGAGTTAATCTACATCTATTTATTGTATATTCGCAAGAACGTGCTGCATTCGTGTCGCATCTATAAATTACACTATTCAGTCATATTCATGTTCAGTCGTTAATCTCATTTCAACAAATACTACATTTGGCTAATAAATAAGGCCGATATCGATATCGATGATTTGCATTCGTATACTCCTGGCCCAGAAGTCCTGGGTTCTGGCGAATACATACATACTCTTTTCATCCTATCAAATTCAACATCGAAAACCCAACATTCCCCAGAAATTCCGAGGCGATCATCCAAGTTCAGTCTTTTCAGCGTCTTTTCAGTCTCATTTACACTCAATTTGTACTATTCATCAGTCTTTTCTGAAATTTGTTCATTTTTTGCCATTTTTTGCGGACAAATTTATACAACGTTTTTTTAAGAAGGACTCGTTCCAACGATCGCTCATTTGGAAACACGTACTTCATCTTATTTGAATGGGATTTCAGTCTTTGTATTTCTCCAAAATTCCCGCGCGATAAATTCACGGAATTAGATTATTCGCCGCTGTCGAGCCGTGGCCCGGACAACCGCTAGATAATTTCTCGAATCGCATTCGAGGTGACATCCTAATTTCTGAAATAAATTCCGTATGAGTCGAATTCAACTCAAAATAATGTTACAAGGTAGATTGGCATCGCGAATTCGATATAACGTATCTTGCAGTTTCCCAAGTGCCCGCCGATTACACATGATTTGGACGAACAAAAATTGCTTCCAGTTTGCGACAAGTATTCTGGCGGCGAAGGCTCGACAACGACAGATCAGTAACTATTCCGTTGAATTTATCGCCCGGATAGAATAACCGAATAGATCATCGTCTGTTCGTAAATCATTTTTTCAGTCTCTTCAAACTCCACATATATTTTTATCGACTTCAATTAATTCTAATAGTTCTTAAATAAATGTTTTTACCATTGAATGTTACGTATTTAATTTGATTTTTCTTTCATTCATCATTCCATGTTCGCTGCTTACACGAAAAATTTCTATGACACAATTCACGGTGTACGATTCACATGTTGAATACTCTTTTCATCCTAATAGGTACATCGTCAGTCCATCGTAAAATACAATTTGTTCGAAATATTTTTCTTTTCAAAAAAAATATGTCCGCTTCGGATGGCCGGCGAAGATATTAGAATTAGGACACATTATTTATTTTTTGTTGTCGAATACAAACGCACTCCGTCCATCCGAACACAGCCCATCCCTCGATCGATGGGGCTTGGAAATGATGACCGAACTATAGCTCGTTTCTCGAATAGTAATATATCTCCGAACGGGATATACATAATAGGTATAGGTAACTCTATTGCTATTCGCCTAATTAAAGTATGTGGTATACTTATGAACAAAAAAAATATTTATAAAAAAAAATGTATACGAAAATATACAGACGTTTTACCGAAAAAAAGTAAAAAATAATAATAATTTCATGTCTGATATCAGCGTCTATATAAGTGAAAAAAATAAAAAAATACGAAAAACGCACACGAATAATTTTCCTCAGTAAATTTGCACGAATGTTTTCATTGGATGAGGACAGTCTTTTGTGTCCGGAGACGTTTCAAATAAGACAACGATACGGCCATCGGGCAGAATGGCCACATCACTTGGACGATCCTTTTCATTGTTCAATGCCGACATAGTGCGGCGTACGTCCAGCTATACGAGAGCGGGAAAAATATATGAGCAATTAGTTTCGGTCGTGGATTACGCAGATTGAACAGGGCAGAATTGCGTTCGAACGTTTGGCAACGATTACTTACGACCCACTGCAGTTCAATGTTGGTATTATATACCAAAACGCGTTGATTCTTTGAATCGGCAACCACCACACGACCATTGTCGTCACAACACAATCCCGACGGCCGATTGAACTCATGTAATTCACCTTCGCCTTCTCGACCTCGCACCATTTTCACCTGCAGAATGGAATTCGATGCCAT
>JANTFB010162852.1:0-10028 GCA_026546635.1 Porricondyla nigripennis | reverse complement strand
TCAATTTGGTGTAGTTTTTATATGGAAAAAACACCAAGGTACACCAGAATCACACTTATCATTTACGTGAGTGCAGTTGAGCACAGTCGGATCACGCAGCAAAGATCTTTTTTAGTTGAAAATTGGTCTGCATCTATCTCATACATTCCAAAATGTTGTTACAGTCTCCAATATTGTACCAAATTGTATAAACTGGATCTCTTCAATGTAATATTCGATTGTTATTTCACTTCGTCTGGGCTCAACTTAGCATCAACTGTCAGACTTCATAATTATGAAGTCTGACTTCATGAAATGAACGTAGAGTCATCTTGAAAATTGCCAGTGAAAATTATTGCTCCATATTTATTCATGCATACGTATTTATGCACATATATGCAAAACATAAAAATATGGAAAAAAAATAATGTATGCGTTTGCCCATGTCTGGTTGTGAGTGTTTTTTTTTCGTATTCGTGTGTCGTTATGGTACCTTAGCGAGGGTGCGCGAACATAATTTGCCTGAGCTCGAGAAGTCGCAGCATATTCGGTTTTTTGTATGAAAAAAAAAACACCCTAGTGTACACTGTACAGTATACATACGCATGATGAGAAAAAAAATGCGAAACAACAAAAACGGACAATACAACTCGCAATTAAACGTCGGAAAAAGAATAATAAATCCTTCAGTGATCAATATGCGTTTCCATAAAGAATGAATTCTCGTCGAACATAAAAGTCATATTTTCGTTGTATTTATATTGCCAATGAGCAGCAATGTGCAGTGAGAACCACGCCATATATACGTTTTGAATACAGCAATGCCGCGCACCATGCGAACGACGTCACCTGTGATTTATTTATTAACGTGTGCTGGCTGCCGCGCCACGCGCACTTGCGAAACAGAAACAAACGAAAAGCGATGCCATCGTTCGATAAATACATGAATTAGTTGTTATTTTATTGAAACGATATTCCAGCCAATTACATTGTCAAATTGTTTCGCTTCGTTCGAATTGCTGCCATTGAATGTTGCGCAAAATTGTAAACTGTCATTCGTCCAATACATAATATTTTTTTACTCGGTGACTGCTGAGTACGACTGCGTACTGACTGCCAACTGGTCAATGCAACTTGCATTTTGATTGATGTCGCAGACAGTCATAAATCCAACAAGTGATGTACATTTAGTTCGATTCTATAATTCAACCGTCAATAAATGATGTCGAAACGATTCATTGACAATTATTTCTGGTTCGATGGGAACTGAATGCCACAATTGAATCGAAATTTTATTTGCCATCGAAAAATGGAGCATTTAGGCTGAGCAGCTGTCATAGTTGGATTACACGCACCAGCAAAATAATTGATTGATAATGTTCCCTCGACGAATGATCCGCCTATAAAAGGATTCAAAATTATGAAATGCACCGTAGACGACTTAAAATCTGCTAAATTAAATACACAGTTATGGCGCTAACATTAGTGTTATGGATTTGAGTGTTATATTGAATTTACGTATTGGTCAGTTACTTTAGTACACGAAATCTACAAACTGTTTTCGTGTATGATTGCATGAGCAAATCAGGTGAGAACGCAATCCCGACCGAAAATGGGGGGTACGATACTCTATTGTGTCCCACGACCACGTCTCCTGGTCTCAAATATCGCCATCTGTCATTGCGGCAAAGTATAAAACGAAACGTCATCGTAGGACCCGATGAGGAATCGTGTCTCCCATTTTTGTTCGGGGTTTACTTCATGTGTGTCACAAAGGAGCATAATAACACTGGCTCAAGATTTTCTCACGCTCCTAACGCTCACGCCGATTGGCAACTCTGCGATTGGAAATTCCACATATGAGATCCGGGAAATGATGACGAAAGAGATTTATTCAATGGCGTGAGCTCCTTATTCTCTCGTCGTTTTGCTAGTATTCTCAATCCAATATTATTAGAACAGTTAGCCAATTATCTCGTATGATGCCCCACCCTCTTTCAATCGAGATATAGAGCCTTGGTATCATAACAATCAACTACTTTTTATCGTTACAGACAATGTAAGATTATTGAAAGAATCCTCATTATTCGGATATCGTGTGAGCATCGTTCAACTGAATAATAAAAACGATGTAATCAACATCGAACACGTCATTCAAACGATGTTACTCGCTGCACACAATATCAGTCCGGTCGGCGTTCTATTCAATTACGATTGTCCGCGCAGTAAATCATTCATATCCGCTGTGAGTGAATAGTGAGCAAATCCACTCAGTTTTTTATAATTTCGGAAAGCGTCTTGTTTCAGTGTGCTCCAGCCAGATGCTTTGCCGAGAGTTTCAATTGGTTAATTTTCGAGGAGAGCATCATCTCGTCTGCGATTCAACAGTTGAAAGTAGCACCCCTCTACACAGACGCGCAAATTGCATACATCATTTTTGCTGATGCCATTGAGTCTGCCAATAAAAGGTGACTCTTCGCGCTCATATCAACAGAATCGGCATGAATTCATCATCATTTTTAAAACTATTTTCCACATATCTGTATTGCGATTTTTCTCATTGTTTCTTGCAACAGTTCGAGAAAATATGCAATTTATGATATTTACAATAATGCCTACACACATGGGGGCCGACTCAATCTCACCTTCGATCGGTACTTTATGTATGACGTGAAAAACGGAGGTCACTTAACTGAATCGCGCATCCACGTGAGATCAAAGTATGCGAACCGAAGTAATTTAAGTGATATTACGTTTCGCTTGGGATTAATTGTAAGCACGGTTCGCATTCGAGCGGCATCCGACGAAGACATTAAATTATTGCATCGTTTCTACGTCAATTGCAGAGAACGAAAGCGCGATACGATACCAAATCGGTGCTGGCTTGGTTGCTGTCAGACAATGATACATCAATCGATACACAGGAACGGCATGCAGCCAATGTTGTGTCGATCGTCGGTGATATGCTGCGTTGCAAGTATTGCTTATATGCTCAATTGTTCAAGTCTCGTTCTGTAAATGCAAGATCGTTGCCTCAATTTTTTAACAGCATTACCTACACCAATTTCGATAAATAGACAACGAATGATTCGTATGGCGAAGCACTTCAGGCACTCAACGAAGATAAGATCGATTTGCCATTTGGGATATACCTCTTCACGTTGGAACGTTACCCATTCATGTCGCTCGTCACACAAGTGACGCATTACAAGAACATACAGACACCCGGCGGAAAAACGAGGATAGATGGGATAGATTTGTATCTCGGTCGGAATAGAAGGGTAGAAATGATAATTAAACTTGACGTTTTTGCCGTAAAAATTGACGAAAATCATTACGAACGGGGAAAAAATTAATAATATTCGCTCATATAGTTCTGTTTGTTACAAATGCAGCGAAACTACCATGTAGAGATTCCTTTTTTCACGTTTCTATCGCGGCCGGGATAGAAATCTATCCCATTTATTCTCGTTTTTTCGTCGGGAATATAGTAAATTCACTTCTTTTCGCTCGATTCTGAATTCACATTTCTTCTTCGGTGCAGATCGTACACCGAGATACATTCAATTAATTGGCGATGGCATGCTGAAACCATTCGAATCGAATATTTGGTACAATTTACTACTCACAATCCTATTGGCCAGCGCAATTATGACTTTCATATTTCGGTGCGAACAGCGGATCGAACGCACTGCAGTAGCGTCATTGTCGCTGCAACGTGATTCATCACTTATGACGGTATTCGCCGCATGTTGTCAGCAAGGCTACGCCGGCATGCCGACGCTAACTGCTGGTCGAAGTTTATTAATTTATCACTTTCTTTCGAGCATTATGGTTTACAATTATTACACTTCGGCGCTGGTATCGACATTGGTCAGTTCATCGTCACAAACGGACATCAAGAGCACATATGACTTAGCGGACAGCCAACTTAAAATTGGATTTCATAATGTCACATATCTCAGAGGCTTTCTTTTCGTATGATTCATCACATTTTCTCGCACAAAGGATCTTTTCTGATTCTTTCATTTGTTCCTTGCAGTCAACCCGAGACCCTGAACACCGCTACCTCATTCAGAAAAAATTGGATAGAACCGACACGGTTAATCTCTCATCGGTCGTGTATAATCTGTATGATGGATTGAATCTCGTGCGACGTGGCGGTTTTGCGTTTCACTGTGAAGGATCGACTGGTTTTGGCGAAGCTATTTTTACCCAATGAAATTTGCGACATTCCTGTGGTGCCATTTCGGGAGCATACCATTCAAGGCATAATTGTGCGCAAAAAGTCCCCATTTTTGAAGCTGATATCGACGCGAGCCATTTGGATGATCGAGACTGGTATTCTGTCGAAACAAGAACGCCACTGGGTCACCCCAAAACCTCCGTGTTTCTCAAATAACATCATCACCACTGGTGATTCACCAGTGTCGGGTTCGAATGCACGGCGCCGTTTTTCTTGTTACTGCTAATTTCGTACATCATAGCGCTCATCGTCGTTATTTTTGAGAATGTCTTTTTCTCTTTCCGACCGAAAATAAATCGACACAGTCAATGAACTTATTTCAAACAAATTTTGTACCTTCAAACAATGAATTTACTTCCAGTGCCCTCCCCCGATGGGCCTGTCCGATCGAGCTTAAGCTCAAACACAATTTTCAACTCGTTGATTGGCACTTCTTGACACCGAAATATCATAGAAAATCGACAGGCCCTCCCTAATATACACACTCTGTTCCCCTGTGCACCGATGATGCGCGGTATCGAGTGCGTGGGGCATTATTGGAGCCATGCAAAATACAATGAAGTTATCGCAAGCCCCGCTACGTATGCGATCAATATAGATGAAAATAATACGAAAATGTAGCTGTAAAATACAAGTAGCCTAGATTCCATAGAGATTACGCATTACAGCGCAGATATACAGGGAGCTCAAATTGAATGTCATTAAGCTTGAAATGTCAATCAGAATCAACAGACGAATACAATTTATCATGGAATGTAAACTAAACACAAACCAGACATGCTCAACTGCACACATAAGGTATTACCTGTTGCATGCCATTCTGATAATATCAAATGAGTTAATTTTCAGAACAAATCTCAAACCTCGCTCCTCTCCGTCTGCAACAAAGTGGGATTTCTCATTCTCGTTGAGTGATATACTCTATCTCCGGGCCGATGCGATCGTGCATGTTTCATTGATGATTTTAGCGTGCGGAACGTTGGTAATATCTTGGGTTCACAAGCCAGCTAATTGAATTGAATTTCTTCGCTATCGACCGATGATGAGTTGGATCATTCAAATTATATATTCTGGCCAATCCGGTTATTCGAGCACACTTGCGTGAGTGAGTGTGTATGTGTGATTTCCAGTTGGAATACAGAGCGTCAACAACCGATCGTTCGAAATCAGAATGGGTTGAACATGAGTTTCCGCACGTAGCCTAAATCTTTCGCGTTCGGAAAAGAATCAGTTGGTGTTTCTGTTCACCTTACGCGCAATCGTACAGAGTCAATAAAGATAAATGGGAAAGAATGAAAGACCAATTACTTAAATGCTGAATGAGAATGAGTCATACTCTCACACATGCACTGAATTCACACAGAGATCTCGCATCCATGCAGCTAGTGAATTCTTCGTAGAAGATAAAATACCATAATTCCTCCTCAAATACTAAAACAAAGAGGCCGCGCAATGAATGTGTAAATAACTATGTAAATTGAAGAAGAAATTATGGAGATTACAAGAACATCCCAAGAGTTTTATTTCTCTGTGTGTGAGAGTACTTATGTGTTACAGCTTCACGCATGCTACGCATGTGCTGCACATTTACGCATGTGCTTATAAATGGTGAGTCAATTAGTTTTTTTAAAGCAATAAAATCAACGGAAATCAATATTTTAGCCTGAACCAAGAACAATTTCTGTGAATCAAAGTCTACTAAAGACTAAAAATAAAGGCAATAGACTGCCAAGTAGATTAGTAGTAACGCTTAGACCGGACGTGACATAAAGTAGGGTTTGCCCTAGTGATTTTAAGGGCAACCTAAGTGATTTTGAGGACCACCCTAGTGATCCTGAGAACCACCCTAGTATTCCTAAGAACAACCCTAGTGATCCTGCGGATCATCCTAATGAACTTAGGGTGACCAAATCGAAACAAGACGGGTTTTGTTCGGAATTTGAATTGATTCTGCTTCCTTCGTCTTGTTGACGGACAGTTTCAACACTGAGTCTCATCGCACACAATCAAGGTATGGACCACGCACAATTCGTCAGCATCCAGAGGACCCTTGTTGATTGGTGTAAACAATTATTCGAAAATTTCATAACGGAAACTCGAATCATGCGTTTGCCATTTTAACAGGTAAGTAAAAGCGGATCTACTCTTATCTGTGGATCCAGCCACCACACCAAGCTGTGTAACAGATGCACTAATTTTGCCTAGCTCCAGATGAATGGTATTATTCGGAGGGCGATTTCTTGACATTTCTTCAGTGCAAAATATACTCCCCGATTTTTTAAAGAGCGCCTCTACGACGCCTTATCGAACTAAATTTCAAAAAATCGGTTGGTTCACTGCACAATAATTCAAATTATCGAGAGAAAAATGAAAACACACCGATGAAAGTATCGTCGATTGCAATTACGTTGTATGTGGCTTTTCCGTGTCTATCGTTTGAGATTAAGAATTCGTTCGAAATTAATTTGGTTTCTTGTGTCCATTGGTGCTGTATTTATTAAATTGGTATTGCCATCGCGAAGCAGACATATGCTTATGCATATGCGAAGTGCGTCAACTGCAGACCCTTTCTGGGCTCGCGTAACTGCGCCCACATACTTATATATGTAGACCTAGTGTAATTGTAATTGATGCGGTGTTTTTGTCTTGGCAAATTGATGCTGCAAAATATTGGGGAGCCGCGACAAGCGAAGTCGAGAACTCGAGTATCGCACATGCTCCGTAGTTCATGTACACATTATTTTTTTGGAATTTGTTTCCGGTATTATTATGATTTTCGACCACGTATTGCGTTCCCCATTCATCTTACCGCAGAGAGAGCGCATTTCATATAGCAGACTGAATTAGTGTGTTGTTTTTGGCAATGGTGGATGATAATAACGACAGGATAAAAATGGGCTTCGTAGTTTTTTCTCAGCTCTGGATAAATCGGCCAAGGGTGCACAAGCACATTCCTCGGGCTATATAGCTGCTTGCTTAGGCCTTAGGCTATAGTTAGAACGTGCCGAAAAAATTGGAGCGATGGCGCAGTTTTGGCAAGAAAGTGGTGGCAACTTTTCTCTGCCGCTCCGAACATGTGGCCACCATTCCTTTCGACTTTCGAGTATCGTCGGTCGATGAATGCCGTTCATTATTGCCCAATATTACCAACTGATCTTGAGGAAAAATCTTGCCTGTAGGCCTAGAAGCCAAAACAACTTTCTTCACAACAGCGCATCCGGCATACTGTCCTCAGCAACGTTCGACTTATATCTATTCCCAATTCCCATAGGCAGAGTATAAATGGCGATTTCGTAGATTCTGAGGTCCTCTTGTTCGACTGGTTCGGCTGCTTTCGAAATTGGTAAAATGAATGCTTGAATTGTGGTGGCGAATTCTTCTTAAACAATGAAAGAAAAACGAACTTCATTCGTTTGTTTTACAAAAGTCAGACGTATTTCATTCCGTCTGGTCCAGATGCAATTGAATTCTTGAAAAATTATTAAACACACTCTTTATCTCAACCAAAACTGCTCTTGACTTTTAATACTGAAAACGTTCAAAATCGACATTAGTTTCGCTGAAAAATTGGCTTTTTCGAACGCCAAAAGGCCACATGTTGCGCCAAAAGGCCACAGAAATATATTTCTGACGGTACTCTAAGACGAAAATTCGATAGAGCTGAAGCTTGAACAATGATGGAGTAAGAACATGCAATGAATGAGATTGAAATGGCCTGTATATGGACCAATGGGGATCCAGCGTAAAAGAACGCATCATTTCGAAATAACTGCATATATTCTATATGCAATGCTGCCGATCTGTAAAATCGTTCAAAGATTTTTTATTATTTCTCACTCCCAAGAGATTTTTTCGACAGTTGAATCGCTTTCGCAGCATAACTCACCGTTTTGAATGTAGTTAAACTAAGCGGAACAATAGCACCAACGACGACATCGGTATTTTGTTTCAATCGTTCGTTCAGAATAATGAATGCTCTTGCGAAACGCCTTCTTTGCACTTTGAGCGATATCATTTCGATCCAGTTGCCATTGTAGGCATCGAATGACAAATCCGAACTATTCTGTATTACGAGTTCGGCAAAATAGCATGGCCAAAATATTTGCATTGACAATGCGCCAGTGGCGAATATGTTGGTGACAATCGCAACATTGGAACCCTTCAATCGATCATTCACAGTTACATTCGGAGTTAGACGCCATTAAAAATGCAGGTGTTGATACGCACCTGAGCCACTTCATTCACAATCGATGACATCACGATCCCGCTGACTATAGCTTGAACAAAACACGGAACATTGAAATTATCCTGGATTGTGTTTTTGTAGTCAATGACCTCGATATGAATTTCGATGCATTTTATCAAACGTTTGAATTCTGTCCGCTCGAACTGCTGTGCGTCGCACGTTTTCTCGGTTAAACCAATAGCTCGCAGCCGATGGCCAATTATCTCGAGTTCTATGCTAACGACAAATATCAAATAGTTGAAGTACATTTCGATAGCGGTAGTCAAAACACAACATGATAGAACACAGACATATTGATACGATGTTGCGAACCAGTAGTGCCATATATTGTTTTGCCAGTCAAACATTGGATACCATCCACTGAACGGTAGTTGTATCTTTTCGGAGAATATTGTCATCAATTCGGTGATATGAATCGCTACCGTTACTATTGCTAAAAAAGCCACAGTAACTTTATTGAAAAATCTATTTCGACGTGCGACCAACTTCTCCTCGAAATCGTCATCCAGCGTAAACCTTTTGGTGCGTTCAATCAAATTTCGAAATTCGAAATTGCGCCAATAAATACATAAGAATCTAATGAAAACACAGAACTGAGTCAGTAACATATACAGTCCGTAAGTGAGCTCATTGTAGTTCTCCAAACGCAATAAGAACATAAACATGAAAAACGTTGAACACGCTGAGAATATGAACAAATATGTGATGGAGTACACCGAATACCACCATGTGTTCGGCTCTGTTTTCCAGCACCCAAACATGCGCATCACTAATATAACTTTCGACGTACAATACTCCGTGTTGAATTTCATTTTAAGGATGTTTACTCGCCGATTTTGATCCCTACACTGAGTATCTATTATTAGGTCCGTTCTTCCTTTTATTCTCGCGGAGGACTTTTTCAAAAATTCAATTTGATCGGAATTACATATATATCAATTCGCTTGTGCTTGTTCCTGCCAAAGAGAGAGAGAGAGAAAGAGAAATATAGTATTCTTCTATTAATACCAGGGGTAGACAATAACTATGTAGTTATTTGACTACATACAAAACACACGAAGGCCTCACTCAAAATACTAACAAGAATTGGAAACAATGTGACGTGCGGAGCGAATGGCATAGTCATCTACCTTGATTGTGCCGTCACATTTGTCCCGTCCGCGGCCTTCTTTTGGATGGATTTCGGGCCGTAATAGGCTTTTCACAAAATTTAGGTCATTGGCCCCTCGTTTTACTCCGCCCAGAATGACAGAGGGTATTCATCATATTTCATTAGCTGGACGCGTGACTTCTAAAGAAGGGGACCAACACCTAATTAAATATTTTTCTGCATAATTTATCACGATCACAGAATGAATGTCCAGCGCGCTTCTGAAAATATAGTTCGAAGTCCCAGCTCTACCCCAAAGCCATCACAATAATAGACTGCCAAGTAGATTGGTAGTAACGCTTAGACCGACGTGACATAATGTATAGAAAGAATCAATTCTTTTTCTTTCGGGTGATCCTTGAAACTGCCCTGTTGATTTTAAAGACCATTCTACTGATCCTAAAGAC